>RJWH01005469.1:0-75966 GCA_004363575.1 Solenodon paradoxus
GGGGAGTGAGGTGGGGACTGAGGTGGGGACTGTGGTGTGGACTGAGGTGGAGACTGAGGTGGAGACTGAGGTGGAGACTGAGGCGGAGACTTGGCTGCTCTTGACTGGGCTTCAGCAGCCCAGGGCGAGCACCCCTGTCTGGGGAATGATGACCCGCCAGGCACTGAACAGCTGGCGGGGGTCAGGCCCCGGCCCCTCGCTGGAGTCGGGCCAGCCTGGCTGCCGCCCACGGGGGCGCCGGCCTCACTGAGGCCCCAGCGCAGGGCTGCGCGTGAGGGCGAGACAGCCTTGGGGCCTCCCCTGGGACCTGGACCCACTGGGCCCCGCAGGGCTGTGGAAACGGGAAGGAAGGCCAAGGAAAGCCACACTGGTCTGTGTGGAAGGACGGTGAGAGGAGGCAGGGGCCAGAAGACCGCGTCCGGCCGCCCCTCTGGGAGCCCGGGGGCCTGATCCACGTGAGCGACAGGAGGAGCGACAGCAGGAAGAATCAGCGCGACAGACCTCGCTCCCTAACGCTCTGAGCGGCCCCCAACGCTCGCCAGTTAATGAAAACGAGTCCCCGAGGTCACCGGATCACTTGGGAAGAGAGGTCAGCGGGGTGACCGCTGTTTCTCAGACTCCATTAGCAGGGATCAAGGCGTCCTCCTTCCCCACCCAGCAGCGCGGGGCCCAGCCGCCGAGAAGACCGCACAGCACATGCAAATTATTAGTTGCTATTCGAGAAGTCTTAATTATCTGGATGCATTGGAAACCGTGTCAGTTATTTGAAACCCAGGGTCGATAGCTCCGATCAATGCCTGCCCATTAAGGCCCAGCACGATCAATAGACCCGCAGGCCTGCGCACGGCGCCCAAGGCACCTTTGTTTTCTGAGAAGCCAGCAGAAAACTCTAAGTTCGACGGTGTGCTCGCCGTAACCCGCCTGAGCGGTGCAGCGTTGGAGGGGTTTCCATCAGAGGTGGCTGGGAAGGTTCTGTCTCTCACCCCCTTGGAGACGGGTTACAGGCTTCCACGAGGAGCCCTCCCTGCCCGGGTCTCCTCTCTGCCCGCCTCTCTTACTGGCGCTTCTGGGAGGGTCAGAGCTGGGCTCTCAGAGAGCGACCGCCTCGCTGGACGCCTCTGTGTGTGGTGGCCTGTGTCACCTCCCCCCACTGACCTCTCGTGACACTGGCAAAGCAAAGCCAACCTGGTCCCTCTGGTGTCGCCTGTCTCTGAAAGTGGCACCCGCTGTGGCTCGAATCACAGCCCTGGGGGTGCTGTTTCCAGATGTGGGAAAACACGGAAAGCAGGACCTTCACCGTGGGACCGTTTCACGTGTGCGGTTCCACAGTGCTAAGTACTTTGTGCGGCTCTGTAACCCATCCCCAGACCTTCCTCCTCTTGAAAAGCTGAAATTGCATGTCCACTCACCATGGAGTCATTCACTATTTGACCCTTTGTGACAGGAGGCCTGTTTCACTTAGCATAAGGGCCTCAGGCCCAGTCCAGCAGGTGTCAGAACCTCCTTCCCTTTAACCGTGTTCCGGGCTGCGCCTGGGCCGCACTTTCCACCCAGTCACAGCTCAACACACTGGCTGCTCCCTCCTGGCTGCTGGGAACAATGGGGCCCTGAGCAGCCCCCTCACACGCTCCCTCCAGCGGGTCCCAGACTCTGTCCACACATGTTCCAAAGGCATAGCCCCCCGTGCCTGTGTGCACCCTGCCCCAGACCCTGACAGTAACATCCCGCAACTGTTCTCCCGGCTCGTCCCCCCACCTGGCCGAGCAGTCTCTGCACAGTGGCCCACACCCTCATTACTATACATAAGTCAGGCATGTCACCCCCTGGAACAAAATCCTTTGAGGAGGGTATTATGGGTTGAATCGTGTCTCCCCCAAAGATATGTTGGCATCCTAACCCCTGGTACCTGTGATGTAACTTTACTTAAAATAGAGGTTTAGCAGATGGACTTCATTAAGATAATGGTGGGTCCTTAATCCACCATGACTGGTGTTTATACAGGAAGACACAGAGACACACGAGGAGAAGGCTTTGCGAAGACAGAGGCAGAGACCAGAGGGAGGGATCTGAAGCAAGGGTGGGAAGTAGCCAACTGAGGAAGGGCGAGAAGCTTCTCTTCTCTAGACTCGCTGACGAGACTCTGGGTCCATCCAGAAAGAATTCATGGAGACAGCCGTTTGGTCAGGAACACACAGCAAATCTATTAAAAGCAGAAATAGCCAGGTGAAGTGCCCTGCGAGCTGGAAAGTCACATAGAGGGGATTCTCCCTTCGTGGGTGTGTCCAGGTTACCTGGAGTAAAAAGGGTATGAGTATCTATGGGTGCGTCCTAGATTCAGGTTGCTAAGGTGGGGTCCTTGCTTTCCCCACCGAGACTTAGGTGTCTCAGGTTTGCCTGTTGGTTTTCTACACATATCTGCATACTGCCCTGTAGATGCCAGGCTGTGCTGTCCCCACATCAGGCACCACCTTAACTCAGAGGCCAAGGGTAACGTGGCAGTGTCAGGTCTGGTAGAAGTCGCATCCTGTCTGACCGGCTGTGAGGAAAAGTCACTGCATCTTTGGAGGCCTTCTTACCCCAAACCCATAAGCTCAGTCTCATCAGGAGAAAAACAGTAGATAAATACAAAGGAAAGGACATTCTCCAAGGTGGCTGCCCGCTGCTCTCCAGAAGCATGAGGTTAGGAAAATTCAGCACAGACCTGGCCAGCACTGTCACAGCCTGGGGAGACCCAAGGACTGAATGCAAGGTGGGATCTGGAGTGGGGAGAAGACAGGTCTGGAAAAGCTGCTGAGTCCAAAGTCCGTATCGACTCAGACCCTCGGTCTCCAAGTTAACGCCGTGGTTTTGATGAGCAGACTCAAGAAGATGCTCGGGTGAGGTGGGTGGGGAGCAGGAGTGCGGGGATTCCCACGCTGCTTTGCAACCCTCCTGCAAATCTAACATTATTTCAAAATAAAATTTATTTGAAAAAGCAAGTCTCTTACTGCATTCAGAATAAAGGCCAAGCTTCTGACTAGGACCCAGAAAGCCCACGGGATCGCCCCTGTCCCCCTGTCCCCCTGTCCCCCTGTCCCCCTGTCCCCATGCCTCGTGTGACACCACTCAGCACCCTCCCCCACCCAGGGATGCCAGGCCTCGCCCAGCTAAGGCTCAGTGCTGGCTGTCCCTCCCAAGAGAATGTTCCTTCCCCAATTTTAACGATCCTGTGCCTTACTCAATCTAAGAGTCTCTGGCCTTCTCTGGTCCTCCCATCCTTCTCTGTCCCATCTGCCTAGTCTAATTGCTGAAGTTCCGCTAATCACTGAGTCTTTCCATGTTTTCAACTTCATGGTTTTCTCCCACCCCTAGAATGTAAAGTCCACGATGGCAGGATGTGTGGGCTTCCTCGTCCCTGTCTGTGGCTCATGAGGAAAGTGGTGTCTGGCTCACAGCAGAAGCCCCACAAATCACCGTGAGTGAGTGAGCACACAGGAGCAATGCCAGGAAATCACATCCCGCTCAGAGCCCACTTCGCATCTGTAATGAAACGCAGTTCACAGTCCTTATCTCCGGAAAGCTTTCATGATTCCTGGCTAATAGTTGGCCAAGCACACTGCCCATTCCTCCTGCCAGTTCCAGGAAGCACACTGGTGGGCATGGAGAGCTGGGCCTGGGCGTTCCCAGAGCAAAGGAGGAGCAGGGAGCTCAGAGCACCAGCATTGCTCGGGCAGGCTTAGAACCTGCATGGGTCCTGTGGAGAGAGAGGAGGGGTACCTGTGGAAGAGAGCCCAGAAAAGTCACACATTACCAGACTGAGCATAAAAGATCCCCACTGAAAGGGAGAGAGAGAGAGGAGAGAGAGAGAGAGAGAGAGAGAGAGAGAGAGAGAGAGAGAGAGAGAGAGAGAGAGAGAGAGGACTGTTGTTGATAGCCATGAATTATTCACTATATACAATGGGGTTGCAGAGGTTCCAGCCACTGTGTCCTCATTCCAGGTAGCAGAAAGAAAAATGGGGAAAGGCAGGAGGACTTCTCCAGAAGTCTTTCCGCTTCTGCTCACATCTCATGGCCAAACCCAAGTGCAGAGCCAGTGTGAAATGGAATGTCTGAACAGTCATCACTCCCTCCAACCAAATGAGTATTGTATCGCTCAGATGGGAGGGAGAAGAGGTGAACAGACACAGGTGCCCAGCAGTCTCTGCCATGGTGGCCTCTGCCTAGATGGCTGTTGCCTTCATGCTGCTGTTGGGCCAGAAGTGGCAGAGCTGAGGGGTAGACCAGAAGGACAGAAGGACACAAGACCAGGTGGCCAAACAGGCTGAGCCTCTGAGTGCTATAGGACTCCAGGAGGGTCTGAGCTGCAGCAAGATGGCAAACAGGACTCACATGTGGAAGCTGCCTCATGCTGGTTCATCTTAGCAGAAATAGGGCCCCTAAGGAGACAGCACACAGGCCAAGAGGCAGGACATTGGGAGGCCTAGGTCTCAACAAGGGGTCAGAGGTGGGCTCAGCCCCCAGCTGGGACGTGGAATCCCAGCAGGGACTGGGCATGACTCAAGCCTCTGTCCAGCACGGGGCCAGGGGAGCATGAACTCTGAGCCTAGTGCAGACAGTAGCATGGAGTGAACTCACAATTATTTTCAACAAATGGGAGCTATTTCATTAAAAAAATAATTTTCATCTTTTTTTCTAGTTCTTTCTGTCTTAAGACCAGCTCATTACAAGCACTCCCGAGTAATGACATGGTACCAAACATTATTTTGTAAGGAAGCCAAGACCTCCATCCTCACCCCATTGCCATTTCTCCTGGCCAGAAAACTCAGTCCTCCTCCCTCCCCATTCCCTCCCTGAGTCTGTTCCTGTCTCTTGGGCTCTGAACCATCCCTCTGCCTCATGATCAGTGTCCCTGTCCACCTCCTCCAAGACATCCTCCACCAACTTCCAGGAAGGATGGTTCTAGAAATGGTGCTGGGTCAGAAGCATTGGGAAGAAGCACCTGGGAAGCTGTTAGAAATGGAAAAGCTCAGGTTGGAAGGCAGGATCTGCAGTCATATGTGAACACCCACACTATCCCCTACATGCAGTAGGTGTGAGGATCACGGTCCTAACTCATATGTGGCCCTGGCAACTTCACATGACCTTGAAAACTCCTGGCTGCTGGGATTTTCACCCGCCTTTCCAAACTCCTCTCCCTCCTCTTGCTCCTTGAACTTTCCTGTCCAAACCCAGTGAGCTACTGACCAGCCTCAGATGCTGTTACTACCCATTGGCAGATCCTCCTTCATTCATTTGTCATGAATTCATCCCTTTTGCAAAAGTGCATGATGCTCTGCTCAGGGCAGGGGTTCAGCATGCCATGCTCAGGAGCTAAGATTCCTGAAGAAGATGCTGCAGCCAAGAACTGTCCCTTCATTCATTAGGCAACGAGAATTGCACCTGTGCAAGGGCTTTGAAGGAGAATTCGGGTTGGTGAGAGCACACAGGGGGCCTAAACTCAGACTGCTCTTGGGGTAGGGATCTAGCGGGTGAGTGTAGGAGGGCAGGGTAGAGGAAGTCCCACTTTTAGGAGTGGGAAGCAAAGAAGGGAGCCCCCAGGAGCCTCTCTGGATGGTGTCGCATAGAGACCCCGGTAAATAACGGGCCGGAGGGAGAGACCCAATTTCACAGAAGCACCCACCTCAGTTTCCCATCTTTGCAATGACCCAGGTACCTCCTCCCCAAGAAAATTCGATGCTTTTGCATTATTTGAGGAGACTCCGAGGCCCTTGGGAGCGCTCCCTCGTTTTCCTACAGTGAGTACAAAATGGCATCATGGCTGCCTGTCACTTGGTTGGAAATATGGCCATCTGTATGAAATGGATTTACTACCAGAGAAAGGGGCATTAATCCAGCTGCAAATTCTCTCTGCCGGGACATGAGGCGGTAAATTTCCGCGAGCCAGCAGCCATCCCGATGCAGCGTGAAATATGGTGCTTATGTGGTGTGTGTGTGTGTGTGTGTGTGTGTGTGTGTGTGTGTGTGTTTTAACACAGGGAAGTCTTTTTCAGATTCTTAATTGACAATCACTTTTTCCCATCTCAAAACCATAGCAGACGATGAGAGATGAGATCATAAAAAACACGAAGTGAAGACATGCCTTTTCCTGCTCATACTGACGCATCCACACAGAGCTCATGGCACTTCGTTTTCTGTCTTTAGCCAGGACATTCCTGTGTTTAACTTTAAAAGGGAAATTAAATCCATCATAATAATTGATTGAACACCTATTCAATGCAAGGTGGCGCTCTACCATCAGGGAATAAAAATAATTAAAGCTATTATTATTGATGCCGGTATGAATTACGGTTGTCACTGCCGCTGGAGGCGACGAATGCCCGCTCTGTGTGGGAAACTCTCCCTCCTGTAATTTCTGAAATCGCCCCACAGGTTTCTGTCTGGGAGTCAGAGACGGGGGGCTTGTCTGTGAGTCCACGAGACAGCAAGCTAGACCTGAACCTTTAACAGCACCTTTACCTGCCGCACAATTCGGACCCCCGAGGTTGGCACATTTCCTCCACTCTAGAGTGGGAGCCCCCCACTCTCTTCTGCTGGGCCTGCACCCTATCAGTCTAACCCAGAGAATCTGGCACTGAATGGCCAGCCGGTACTGTGGGAGAAGCGTCTAGTCCACCCTGGAGACCAGCCCATGGGAACAGCCCGGGCTGCCCACTGCCCGCCATGCTGGATTGAACAGATGTGGTGGCCCTTCCAGGGAGGTTCAGCACATCAGGGACAGGGTCTCTGACGCGGGTCCGAGCGGGTATGCTGACTGCAGCCCAGCCCACACCCTGGGGCTCCTCTGGAGGAGATTTTCTGGGTCACCCATGGAGGTGCTGGGCGTTTTCTATGAGCTTGGGTGAGTCACTGGACACAGGACTCCCACTCTGAGGAGCGGGGACCTGGGTGCTCCACACGCGAATTGCTGCATTTGACATGACTGCAAAGGGAAGCACTTAGGGGGAGGCGGCAGCAGCGTGGAGGGCTGGGTGCTGGGACACAGGAGGTGGTGTCGAAGGGGGCCTCATGGAAGGTGCGCTCCTAGGCAGAGGTGGAAGAATCTGTTTGAGGCAGAGGGGACGAGGAGGCAGTCACTCCCGATTCGCCAAGGAGGAAGCAGAGACTCAGAGAATATAGGTGTTAATGTCACATAATCAAATACATGGCAGAGGTGCTTGTCAAAAAGCAGGGCATTCTGGCCCCTCCACACACCCCACCCTGGAACCCCAAGGCATTCGCACAGTCCCGAAGTCCAGGCCCACCGTGGGATGACGGCCCCGCAGCACCCAGAGGTGGAGCACCGTCCTCCTTGTCTGAGCTGGGGGCCGGGGCTGGCCATCCTCCAGCGTGAGCCCAGATCTGCCAGAGGAAGCAGAGCTCTCAGTGCAGCCCGACCTAGACACCAGGAGGGAAGGGCCACGGAAAAGCACACCATGACCCACTGCTGCAGAAGAAAGGGCAAGGCTTTAACTGAGGAGACAATCATCCTAGACAGACAGACAGACCTGCCGTCATGTCACTGACAGTGGGACACGTTCTGAGGTGACTTGTCGTGTGAAATCACAGAGCGCGCTCACACAGTCCTGCATGGCAGAGCCCCTACACCCAGGCCAGGTGGCAGCCGACTGGGCCCACCAGCGTAGATGCGGCCCTTCGTCAAAGGAGGCATCGGTAAGGGACACAGGGCTGCGTGCTGGTCCCTAGCCATGAGTAGCCACCCTAATTCCATGCCCAAGTTTTGTTTTAAAGTGTCCACCGTCGGCCCCACGCCAGAGCCAGCAGGTCCGGAGTGGGCTCTGAACGCTGGGTGCCCCCTGCACTGCCGCCCACCAGGGGCCCAGCCGCTCCAGGGTTTGAACAGAAAACAGGAAACCCAGCCCCGCGTGCGTTCCTCCAGAGCCGGCGAGGATGGCTGGGGTGCTCCATCAAGGAAGAAATGAGGACACCAAAGCAGGGAATTGAAAATGAATCCAAGACGGACAGGAAAGTAGATAGAGTATGAAAAGAATCTCTTTTATGCATTTATACATGAGAACATCAAAAAGACCACATCTGAGAGAGGCTGCATTTCCATTTGCAGAAGTAACTGCAGGATAAAGTGGGCTGAGCATGGCCACAGACCTCCCGGGAGCCGGTCCTGCCTGCGGTCCTGCTCTGGGCTGGGTGCAGATCACAGGGCTGCCTGACTACCAGGCTGGCTGAAGGACATCCTCCTCCCCAGTGTCCTGACACAGGATGAGCCCAGGAGCCAGGAGCTCTGTCCTGGAAGCCACCCCAACCTGCCAGCCTCTGTCCTGCCAGCTTCTACCCACCCACTTCTCTTCCTTGCCCCTGCCCCTGCTGGGGCCAGAGTTTCAGCCCCTCCTGCACACAGGCATTTAGGCAGCCTCCCTGTGTACTGGGCACAAGGGCAGGTAAGGTAAACAAAGGGACAACAAATACACTGAAAGACCCTTCAAGAGCCTCCTTCCCAGGAGGACTGCCATTCAGGAGGGAGCCACTGTGACAGGTGAGGGGCTCCCAGGCACAGGCTGCAGGCCTGCAGGTGGGTGCTTAGAGGAGGTGAGGAGGGGAAGTCACCTCCCTCCTTTCCCTTTCCTTCTTTCTTTCCCTCCTTCCTGCCTCCCCACCTTCCTTCCCCTTCTCCTTCTCCTCCCTTCCCCCTCTCCCCACTTACTTTCTCTCCTTCCCTCCATCCCTCCTTCCTTCCTTCCCCCATTCCCCATTTTCTTCTTCCTTTCATTTCTTTCCTTCTTCCCTCCCAACCCTCTCCTAGTTGCTCATCATTCCTTCAAATAAACATCAAGCCAGCATTGGATTAGGTGCTGAGACGCAAGATAAATGAAAATAAGGAAGGTGAGCCCTGTGTTCAAGGTCCCCTGGGAGCACCATGCTGATGACAGAATGACAGTAAATGATGTAGCCCTTGGCACTTGAGGGAGGCCTGAGGGGTAAAGAGAGCTGCCCTGGCAGGAAGGTTGAAGAGCTTCCTGGAGGAGACGCTGACCAAACAGACCAAAAGGATGGGAGAATGGATTCAGTTTCTGAGCCCTAGACCCTGTGCTGGTGAGTATGCAGGTTTGTTAAGAGAGGAGGGAAAGGAGAGGAGGAAGAAAGGAAGACAGTTTCAGGAAAGGAAGGGGAGGGGTAGGGAAGGGGAGGAGTGAGGGGAGGGGAGTGGGGAGGGGAGGGGAGGGGGCGAGAGGAAGAGACTGACTGAAGGATTCTTGTTATATCAGATGAAGGCCCTTCTCTCTTGATTCCGTTTAAACTTAATCATCTTCCTATAGGCTCTGTGTCCAAATGCAGCCATTTTGTGGGCTGGGGCTTCAGCACACGCTGTGGCTGGAGGTGGGGAACTCAGTCCATAACAGATTCCAAGCTTAAGATTTATTTTAAAGTGAAGCAAATATCATTTTTAGAGAAATACAACTTTATTCCAGAAGTTGAAGAATACCCGCGGATAAGTATTCAAGTAACAAGCATTCACAATTGTTTTTAAATTTCAAAAAGCTTAAGGAAACAAGACACTCTGCCTATGAAATAAGAACCACAAATGATTAGGGAACATGTGATGTGAATGCACATCGGGTTTAAAAGAATGAGAAGAAGGGGACGCTATCTACATAAATAAGGAACAGGAGATGGGAAAAGTGGACAGTGAATCTAGAAATTCCATGAAATTAAAAAATCATAATAGCTGAAGTGTGAAACCAGCAGGTGGCTTAGTGTTCAGACTGGCTAGAGAGGAAGGGAGGATTCATGAAGGGAGACAATTCTAACACAAGCTCCCAGAGCAAAGCATGGAGAGATCAAGCTGGAAAACATAAAAGAAAGATTAAAACTCTAGTCTAGGAAAGCTTCTCGCCTAATGGGTCAAATTTCCAGAGCAATGAAAACTGGGGCGAGGACATGTTTGAAGAGATAATATCCGAGCGTTTTCTAGCAATAAAAGGCAGGCCAGCGTTCAGGAAACTCAACACATCGTCCGTAAACACATCGAGATGAAACTGAAGAATTCCGGAAACCAGGAGAAGATTCTGGAAGCATCCAGAGACAAGACAGGTGACCCTCAATGGGCCGGCCACACATGAAGAGCTGACTTTTCAGTAACAAGTGTGAAAACCAGAGAGCACTAAAATAAGATCTCCAAACACTGAGAGAAAGTGCTTCCCCAGAGAGACCTGTGTGTGTAGAAAGACAGACAGACAGAGAGCACAGAACAGGGTCTTCCCGACGAGACAGACCCACAGTGCGTGTGACCACAGTCCCGCACGGAAGGGACTCCTGAAGGCAGCATTTCAGGCAGAGAGAAATGGTCCTATGCAGGCTGACAGGTCTTCAGAAGAGAGGGTGAGAAAACACGTGGGTAAAGACATAGTCAATGTAAGGGAACTGTTCAGAAGAGTCGCTCATCAGTGTCGACTGAGTCACCCACATACCCCACCAGGATTTCCCTGGAACCCCAGTCCTGCCTGGGGGGTATCACAGGGAGAATGAGCTTCCATGGACAGTGTCATGTCAATACTTTGGAATCCCAGGAAAATGTACATTATATTTTTAGTTTTGACAGGTAGAAAGTGGAAATTCCCTCATAATAATGGGACGACGGCTAAGAAAACAGTGGCAATTCTGGACGTCGGGTCCCTCGGTGGCTGGCGTGCAATGTGAAAGCATGGCCCCCCTACCCCGCCACGTCACCACAGTACAGGGACAGTCAAAGGCAGTGCGGCAGCCAGTCCATGGCGAGGTTAGACCAGTTCAGTCTGCAGGACACAGGGAAGGCCAGCTCTGAGCTCCTGAGGTGGCAGGAACTTGAGACATGTCCGGGAGAAGGACAGATGGAGTCATCCTTCTTTATGCCGCTGAGAGGTGTTCGAATGCGCCTATACTTTAACCCACACTTAGTCCAGTTTTCCTAATGAAATCGTCACCGATGTCCGTCTCAACACTTACCAAGTTGCCACATACTGTGGATGGCACGGAGAATATGAGAGCCATCCAACTGTTTGGTTAAGCAAATGATGGGACATCTGCTCATGACATACAGCCAATACCAGGGATGGTGCTGAGGACATTATCAAAATGTGAAATCACAGGGTTGTAAGGTGACAGTGTGATAACTCAGTGAAGGTATCACGGGGAGAATAAAAGTGACGGGGAGAAAATGATCCCAGGTGTTCACAGTTATCCCCTATGAGGGAGCAGAGGGATGACGTCTACGTTTCTCCTCCTCTGTGTTTTTCTGAGCTCCTTAAACAGATAGGCAATTTCTTCCTAATGAAAAATAAATGCTAAGCCAAGACTTTGTCATGTTTTGTGGACACTCGTCTGGTATGAAGTGAAGCTGCTCCAAAAATGTACCAAATGAGATCATCCCATTTCCTTACTCGCCCACAGGGGAGCGGCTCTGGGTTCCGTTAGCCCGTCCCTGTGCCCAGAGCAGGGGTCGTCCTGGGCTGTCGCCCCTGAGCATCTCTGCTATGTTCCCCGGAGCCCCTGCGGAGGGAGGTGCAGGGACTGGTGGTCTGGTGTGGAACCAGTCCTACCTCCCAGCCACCGTGACTGCATTACCTCTCCTCCATCCACTCCGCAGCCTCCCCACCTTCCTGTCAAGTGAGCTGGGCTGTCCCAGGGATGCTGGCATGACCCACTACGATCCCCTTTAGGACTCAAGGACTGAGTCACCCAGCTCCAGGAGCCCTCCTCTGGAATTGCCTTGGGTAAAAGGAATCACCTTGTCCAGGGTCGCGTTCTCCTTTTGGTCAGCCCAGGTTAATAACTGTAGGGGTAGAAAGGCCAGCCTCCTCACTCCAACTCGGGGCAGCTAGGAAGGTCCTGAAGACTGATGTGTCCGCGTCACTACTGATTCCTCCCAGTTCCTGCGCCCACACACATGAGGGGACCCCACAGACTCCCATCGGAACCCCTGTGTGCTCACCTTCTCTCAGGGCCTGCCTCCCTGAGAGCTGACCTGCAGCACCTGCAGAAATTCTCCACCTTTGAGATGCTGATACTGAGTGATGCAGGGACAGCACAGTTTGGAATCTGCAGGGCAGTGTGCAAACTACTGGCCAAAGCTGAAAGTGACCCCAGGGGGATCTCAGCTTAGCAGCCTGCCTCTAGGACACACCCCTCGATACTTGCAGGTATTTTCTCCAGGTCACCTGGACATGCCCACAGCCCCTGACCCTCAGATACACACAGAATCCACCTCACCTGTGTGAGAGGCAGGCAGCACAGATCCCGCACAGGCACACATGTGCACTCTCTTGATGTCACCTTTCATCCCCACAGGGCACCTCAACTAGCTATTTCTGCTTTTAATAAACTTGCTGTGTGTTCCTGACCAAGCGACTTTCTCCAGAAATTCTTTCTGGACGGACCCAGCATCTCATCAGCGCATCTCAGCTCCTCCCTCCACCCCGCCCCCACGTCACCAGGGACCTATTTCTTCTTGACACGCTGATGACCCTGCAGGCTCATGTCACATTAATGCTGGAATCCTCCTCCAGGACCCACCTCATACTCTGGCACCAACTAAAATGGGTCAAGTCCTACAGGCCTGTAACTCCCTTTCCTGGGTCATGTGTCCTTCTTGTGTTAGTGTCAGTGAAAAATGAACAGACATGGCTCCCGTCCCTGTGGGGATTTCAGATCAGTGCAGGCACAGACATCGAATAAGGAATCACACAGACACCGATGTGGTAGCTTGCATTGTATGAACATGCCAATATTAGGACGCTTAACTTATAAAGGCAGCACTTTCAGGTGGTTCAACCTAAAAATTATTGTGACTTTTCCGAATGAGCAATAAGCCAGTGATGAGAATTCTCTTCCTTGGTGCAGCACACTGGTCCGGCATGCAGCCACAAATTCTGCCTTGTTTTCTGAGTTCCATTTCCTCCACGCGTGTACTTGGGATTTTGTAAAAATCAAAGCACACGCACACACCGAACTCTGCTTTCCTGTCGCTGCCCCTCTTCATGCCTTGCATCTTGCACGTCGCCACTGACATTGAGGTTGAAATTGCAAAGGGAGGCTGGGAATGCGAACCACAGTTGAGCCCACACAGAATAAATCAGCCCCTAAATGAGCCCTGGTTATTTCTACTGGTGCACCTTTCTGGTGACATTTACCGACAAGCACCTTTGACAGGTCTTCCTCTTCACCCCCACCGTCGTTGAGGTAGTGATGCCGTGTGAAACCACTGCTGCTCGGGCCAGAGGGCTTGCTGGTGGCCACTAAGTTCTGAGTACATTTCCCTGAGGGCCTCAGAGGGCAGCTATGTGGCTGGTGGGGAGCCAGGACCCACAACTGCATCCTCAGGGAGGCACACGGGCATCATAAAAATTGAAGAGGACCACACAGGAAAGGGCGGGGCGCAGTGACCTCTGCTCGCTCCCAGGTAGCTGTGTGCCCCCGTCTCCGTGAGCCCGTTACAAGGATTGCGCATAATCGCAATAGCCTTGAACACGGCTTGGAAGAGAAGCTGCTGCCTTCGTGGAGGGGCCCATGAATGGTTGCTCTGCCCGAGACGTCCAGCTCCTACAGGACAGGACAGGGTGTAGGGGAGGGTTGGTCACAAAAATAAGAGATAGGGAAACACAGACCCCACATTGTCACTGGTCTTTTTAGACCTGCAGAGACTCAGGATATCTTTTCTTCTTCTTCTTTTTTTAATAACCACTTCTTTTCTCCTGAGACGGGTGAAGTGCCTGCTGCTGATAGCATTGATGCTGTCGCGTAAGAAACGGAATCCCCAAGTCTTGGTCAGGCGTGGACCCTGCTGGTCTCTCCCGAGGTCCCCCAGGACGCCGCCGGCATGAAGTCCTAGGAGTCAGGACCGTCACCCTTTCCCCAGACACACTTTGTGCTGGGTTCGTGCAGCTGACGGCCCAGAAGAGAGGAGAGGACGGCAGCGGACGCAGTCACAAACGAGTCTCAAGCGACGTTCTGCGTGGAAGATGCGAGTGACAGAAGAACGCGCCCAGCAGCGCTGCACGCCGGCAGTCTGAAGAGATCAGAGGAAGTCAGAGATTACTTGGGACTATGAAAGCAAGTCGTAACATGCTTAAGCTATGAAGTAAAGCAAGGAGATGACGCACCCATGGGACGATGGTTACTGCCGGGCAGGTGCAGGCGGCCTGGCTGCCGGTGTCTCCTGCAGCTGCCCGGCCCAGGGGCTGACCCTGGCCTCTCACAAGCCTGCAGTAGTAGGCATTTAGCCTCATGCCTCTGTGCCGGTAACTTCCTCCGTAAACGATGAAAGCGTGAACTGCCTTAGAGACTTGCTGCCTCATGCGTAATGCTCGCGCCGGGCACCACTTGAAAAACGGTGAGATGTCATAAATGACATGCACGTTTCTTGCTCTGGGCGACCAGGCAGTGTTGGTCTCTTCTGGCTACGTGTCTCCTCACAGCTCCGCTGTCCTGGGACATGTTTCTTCGTCTCTTCACTCACGCAGGGGCTGACTGCTCACTCATCCCTTCATTCGCTGCTGCAGACGTCGTAGGGATTGGATTCAACGTAGTGCTGCTAACAAGCAGCTCAGCTTTTAAAAATGCACCCAGCACGCAGGGTTTGCTGATGGCTGTGCTGTGACACCTCCCACCCTGGCCGGTATCAAGCTACCTAACCTTTCCCAGTGCACTGCAACATCACCCTGTGAGGGCATGATGGTATTTTTAACTTTAAAAATACTTCATTTTTTTTAAATGAAGAAACAGAAAGACTATGAGCCTTACCCTAAGTCACACAGTCCCTTAGTCTGAGGCTGAAGACACACGATTATCTGATTTAGAGCATGTCGTCTCGGCTGCAGAACAGACCAGGCCTTGGAAGAGAGCGGAAATGACCGCTCAGGCTGAAATGACTAGGCTCTTTCTAGAACCTGTCATACGGTGAATGAACTATTCCAGGAAGGTTCCTGAGCTCTGGCTTTAGCACTGCTCTGCCAGCTGATTCGTGGTGGCTTCAGAAGAGCACCTGATACATAAAACATGCTAAAAGTGGAGGAGGAGATATGTTAGCTCAAATCTTGTTTCTTTTCAACCTTCCTATTACAGAAAGACTCCTGCCCAATATCAAAATTTGGATAACAGATCATCCACATATTGCTGCTTATTTGTAACTTTTAACTTCTTTTCCCAAGATTATTTTTGGGTACCTTAAAAGGAATCAGCTCTTTCTAGCCTATTCAGCGATGCGCCAGAGAGCACCCACTAACTCCAGGGGGCAGGATGACTGCGATTCCCTGGTTGCTGTCCTCTGGGACGTGGCCCCCTCCAGCCACAGAGGGCACTAGAGAGCGCAAAAGTCCACCTCCCTACCTGGTTCCACGGAGGACTCGAGGTGGGTGACAGGAAGGACAGGCAATCAATTGAAATACCAACCAAATATCAGCACAACGGAAAATGCAAAGAGAAATAAAGTAGACTCACTTCTCCTGGGTGTGGAAAGGAGTAGGTCAGTTTAGTATTTGAAAAAACTAAAACATGTTTACATTTCCTTTCATTGCAAGAGTGTAAAGTTCTCAAAGCTTAATAACTTGGGTGTCAGGGACTCTTGGGGGAAACCACTAAGGTCATTATTGGAAGAATCTGGGCGGCCCCCTCTGAGCTTCCTGCGGCAGGCAGACTCCAGATGACCCCAAGCTTGCGGCCCCCTGGCTCGCCCGCTCTCCGGCCACGCCAGGAGCAGGTGCACGCCGCGCCTCTCACCGCACAGGTGAGCATTGGCATTGTCTCGGGCTCACGGCTCGCTTTGAAGGGGTATGACCATTCTGTACTCACTCGCTGGCAATCGTATGTTTTTGCCATTTTAAAAGCCTAAAAGATCACTGCTAAGGCCCTACTGAAGTGCTGACAGCCACGTTAGCAAGAAACCAGCCTCGTTTGTGTGGGCTCCGTTATTCCCACACTCAAGAATCCTTACTGAGCACGTGCGGCACGTTAGACACTGGGGCATTTCAGTGACCCCGAAAGGCAGAGTCCTGTGCTATCAGGAGCCCAAGGAGGAGAGACACAGGGAATCATGACGGACGTGAAAGGCTGGAAGGGCAGACACAGTCGCTCAGGGCTAGAGAGAGCCTGGGCCCTGTAAGGGACGGTCACAGAAGAGACCGAGCAGAAGCACGAGGGGAATCGCCAAGAGCAGCACAGACACAGTCTAGTCGATGCAAAGTGTTGGACTTGAATCCAGGGAATGGGACTGGAGGAAGGGGCTGCGGAGGACTGAGAAAGACAAAAGACCAAAATAGGGAGAAAGCAGAGTCAGGAGGAGAGCAGTTTTAGGGGAGCGCTCATCCCAAACTGTCACACCCGAGTGACTGACTCCTTGCGTATTTATCGTCGTTGCACAAAGAAGTCATTTCCCTGCGAGGCAGGTACTTAGTGTTCCATGCTCCTGAGTCGTTGTTTTTTCCGCAGAGGAGGCATTATTTGTCTAAGCTAAGCTTCCTCTTTGTTGATCCCTGCAGCAAAGGGTGTCATGAGCATAGAGGCTGTTACTTCAAAACTCAAGTCCTGAGCCCAGGCGTCTCAGGAGATGGGACTACATCAGACAGGCAGGCACAATCTCATGTGTGAGATTCAGCCTTAACTCCGCCACTTCCACAGTGAGGATCAGGCACCCCTTTCTGTCAAGGGTCGGGAAGGAAAATGTTCAGTGTCGCCGGCCTCGAGGGGCCTGTCCCCACCACTGAACTGGGAGCACAGAAGCAACGGGGAAGCAGACAGGCGAGGGGCCGTCTGTGCGCACGTGAATTCTCTGCACGCACAGCTGCCCTGGTGGGCGGGTCGCTGCTCACGGGCCTCTGTTCTCAGTGTCAAGTTGTTTGGGCAGCTTTGCTCATTTCCCAACAAGGAATGAGGGGTGTTTTCCTGAACCTTCTACAAGGAGTGTCGGTGACCATGAATTTATTCTTTGCGATTGCTCGACGGGCGCTCCCTCCTGCTCTGCGCGTCTCTTCTTGGTCAGACGTGTGTTGATCCAGGGATGCTGACGAAACAGCGCTGCTGATGAAACAGCGCTGCACACAGGGAGCCTGGCACGGCGGGGCTGGAAGGGGATGTGCACGGTGGGCCCCGAGCGCTTACACACGAGGGAATGTGCGGTCAGAGGGGGGAAGTCGCACCCCGAGGCCACAGAGTCCACGCAGTCACGCAAGGGCTTGCGTCTGCGGAATGACGCCTGCAATGTCCAAGGACAAGGCTGGAAGCTTTCCACCCTCTGTGCTGCTCCCTGCAGACGGCTCTCAGAGAGGGGACCTCAGAGGAACCCCGGTTCAGATGCATGGGTGGCAATGGGATTTCTGGGTGGAGAGGTCCCTTCTAAGCAGACTGAAGTTCAAATAAACCACTGACCCTCTCGTGGCCTCATTTCATCCCCTGCTCCTGGAGGCATTTTCTGTTCACCACCTGCTCACACAGTTAAAGAAGGGCATGCAGGGGTTGGGGGGCTTCTCTCGCTGGCACCCTGGACCCACGGACCCAGGGCAGATCATCCACACGTCTGCTGTTCCGTGGACCCCGATGCAGATGGACTAACAGATGCAGCTGGATGGAAACGATTCCTGATCCCCTGACAGCCTGAAAGTTCCAGAACTTCATCCACATTCGCCTGGAGTTTGCAGGGAGTCCCTCTGGGCACGCGCAGTGAGTGCCAGCCAGGCAGACTCAGGCCGCCTCACTTCCCGCTCCACCCTGGGGACTGTGAACTTCCCAGGACGTAACTGTACTTGCACAAATCCTACCCACTGGAAGGCGGCGAGGCTGAGCCCGTGGGACTGACTGGAGCTGGAAGTGGAGCGGGAAGGCTCTGCTCTCTGGGGCTGGCACCCCCACTGCACCAGGTGCCTGCGATGTGTGTGCCAGCTGCCCGCATGGTTTCCTGTGTCCCAGGAGCCAGCCTGGACCCCTGAGGGTCAGGTCCCAAAGCTTGAGAAACTCAACCACCAGCCAAGGCTCCGACAAACGCTGCCGAGGCCCTCTGTGGACTCAGCAAACAGGGAGGCAGGAGACACGGCCCTTTCTTTCCCCCGAGCTGTGGTCCACTGGGGCGGCAGAAACAGCAGCACCTGCTCAGGGGAGCCTCCTGGCAGGCAGGTCCCATGTGGAGCCCAGGCCGGGAAGGCCGAGGAGCCAGGTGGGAATCTTGTCTGGACCGCGAACCTGCTGGGCCACTTTTGACATCTGCTCTGGGTTTCAGCCCGACTATGGGACACCTCCTTGAGTGACCCACCCCAGGGACGAGGATCCTGAGTTGGAGGCATTAACCCAGGCTTGCTGCTCCCGGGGAGTCAGTCGGGGAGTCAGTAGGTCAGGGAGTTGGCCCAGCAGGCAGGAGGCTCTGGGCAGGAGGTGGCGGGGAGTCTGGTGTTGAGAGCAGAGATGCCGCCCACGGGCCTGAGCTGCAGTCCCCACCCGGGGCCCATCGGCTTCCCCTGTCCCATGCTCAGAGCCCAGAACCTGCGCCTCTGGCCACACCGCCTGCCCATGCAGGTTGCCCTGGACCCACAACATCCCAATTCCACGCCTTAGGCTCCTCATCCTTCCTTCCTGCCTGGCCACGCTGCCCTCGGAGCCCTGCCCTGGGAGCTTCTGAAACGGGTGGTCTCCGGGCTCCTGCATCGATTCGCCAGCCCTGCCTGTCTTTCTAATCAGAAACTTGCTGCAGGACGCGGAGGCCACGGCTCTTGAGGCGCATGGGGCTTTCTGGAGCTGTGTGGATGGTGATGAAGCGGCCCGGCCGGCCTCATCAAGCCCACGCGCCTTCACCTCCAGGGAAGGGAGCCGAGTCAGGGTGTCCTGCTCCAGGTGAGGGTGCCTGGGCAGGGCCACACCGAGGCCTGTGTGCCCAGCCCACCCTCGGTGCCCACCCCGCTGGGCAGAGGGAGAGCTGAGTGTGCCTCGAGCTCCCCCGCCTGCTGGGACCTCCCTTTCCCTAAAGGCGAAATGGTGGCGATTCTGCTTAACTCAGACTCATCAGGATGAAGTGAGCTGACTCGGAATTTGAGAAAAGCTCTGGGCCGGGTGCCTGGCTGGGAGTGAGTGATTAAGACGTTGTGTGTAAGGAAGATAGACCAACTTTAGAGCCACTAGTGCCTGGAGAAGCCTGTGGCGAAGGCAGCCACCACCAAGTTCCTGCGTCTCTGCTTGATGCTTGCTCACCTCCAGTCTTGTTTTGTTCTCATGCCAACCTTGCACAAACATCATTAGCGAGCCTGCGCCTGGGGGGCTCACACCTGCGCTTCCAAGGGACACAGCGAGGCCCTCCCTCCCCGGGGACCTGGAAGGCCCTCCCCGGTGGACGTGGACGCCGCAGGGCTGACAGCTAGTTATTATAAGATCAGAGACCCACGGCTGTGGGATCGCTTGCTCCTCACCTGGGACCACCAGCCACATTGTGCTGGGAGCTGTGCGGGGTCTCAGGCCGCATCAGGTGAGACACCAGTGTCACAGGGAGCAAGCTCTGTGCCCCGTTCACCTTCAGACAGCAGCACACTCAGGCCGCTGACCTCGCAGTGACCTGGGACGCAGCCCTGACCTCCAGCTCCCTGTCACTGCTGAGACGTCACCCCCAAGCTTAGTGCCTGAGCACCAGGGCTAGAAGTCTACCCCTTGGGCTAAATCTGGCTCCACTCTTGCCTTTGCCAACAAGGTGGTGACCCAGGCATGGTGGCTGCTTGTCCACTGCTAGGACAGAGCCAGGAGGCTGTGACAGAAATCGTGCTTCCAAGTTTGTTTGCTTCCAGGCAGAAAACCTTTGCCGATCTCCAGCATCAAGGAACCATGCTCATCTCACCTCTGAATCTGCAGTTGGAACTGGTTCCAAGCGCCCCACCTAACCAGCTGGGTGACCCTGGAAAAGGAGGTACGGCAGCGGGGTCCAGTCACAGGGTCCCAGTCCCAGGACACCCGCGTGCTCTCAGAAGCTGCCTGTCGGGGCCTGTCCTGCAGGAGGCCAGACGCGCACGGGCAGGGGCTCATCCAGCCCCTGGAACAAGGGGCAGAGCTGGTCGCCCCTTTGAACCTCCTTGCAGAAATCTGCTTCCGTCCCTGAAACTCCGTGTGTGCTCTGGACTCCATGGCTGGTGGCCCCCAGGGACACGGTGGCCGCCGCCCAGACCGTTTGGGGCTTCACACAGCACAGCCAATGGACCCTCCTCCCAGAGACCCCTAGTGCTGAGCCCGAGTCGCCCGCAGGGAGAAGCGACCTCTTCTCTGCCTCCGCCTCCCTCTCCCTCACATGCAGGCTTCCTCGAGCCACACAGCGTCTGCTGCTCTGCTGTGGGCGCCGTCCAAGCTTGGTCACGTGTGGTGACAGTGTCCATGGCTGCACTAATACGAAAGGCAGTGAGGACTGTCACACAGACTTCCAGAAACTCTCTCACCCTTTGCTCCGCTTTCTGCTTTTCTCCCGCTTGTTCCACAGAGAGTGGCTGCTGCTGCCATGTCCCTCCTGTGACCAGGAGGCCACTTTGAGATGAGCCCCAAGTGCAGCTGGCCGAGCAGAGGTAGAGGGGCCTGGCTGGTTGCACGCCCGACCGCAGCCCTGCAGAGTGTTCTAGAATGGCGGTTAAGAGCCTAGATGCCAGGCAAACCCCGGCCCCGGCAGCTGGCAGCTCCGTCCTGGTGAGCAGCTCCCTCAGCCCTCGGGGTCCTCGTCCGCACACGGGCGCTGGCGTCCTGACAATCGGCTGCATGTGAGCCGTGACGAGCATGCCCCATGAGCCCCAGGCCATGCTGGTGTCTGCACACATCCACGAGACACACCCTCTGCACTCAGGGCCCGCGGCTCAGCCGGGGAAGCAGACTGTGTGTGCCCCCAGCGTCTATGTCCCCTCCGTCCTAACACTCCTCACACAGAGCTGCCCGACAAGCCGTGAGCTGCCCTGGAGGGTGGTGAGCTCCCCGCCACTGGGGGTGTGCAAGCAGAGGAAGACCACTGTCAGCGCTGTGTTAGGAGGATGGGAGCAGGGCGAGTGGTACAGTGAGGGCGGACAGGGTGCTGGGTCTTAAGGGTGAGGCTGGCCGCAAAGGCGGACAAATCCTTCCCCCAACTGGCAGCAGGCTTGGCCTGCCCAGCTCGAAACCGCTCCTTCTGGGGACCCATCACCCCTGTTCATTGTTCTAGCACCCCAGCTTCCTTCAGCTCTGACTGGAGTGCATTTCCTGAATGGAGGCGCCCCATTCAGGGCCGATTCCTCAGCCCTCCCGTCCTCCTCCTTGTCCCCTCCCAGAAGCACTGAGATGTCTGTCCTCACACTAATGTCACAGGCAGCTGTGCATTTGGAATCGGGCCACCATGACCCCTCCCCAGTGACCCGCACCCAGGGACTTGCAGGGAGACACCAGGCCAGACCCCAAGGCCCTGTCCATCCTCCTCACGGGGCCTGCACATGGCCGCACAGGGGGCTTCCGCACCCCCCGCTCAGAGGACACCGCCTCTGTTGTCAGTAAATGCTGCCCGGCCTCCACCACGAGGCCCAGGGCCGCTCTAGAAGTCACCATCCATTACTTTACCAAAGCAAAGCAGACACACACACTTGGACGTGTAGACTGTTAGCAGTCACCATTTGGGGGCTCAAAGTCCCCCTGCTGATTGGGTCAATGGATGAGAACCTTTGGTCGGGAGCGGGGCATTTCTTTCGATGATGCAGTGGGCGATGTGACACTCCTCACTGGAATCCACGGAGAATGAGCTACAGGCGGGACAATGACAGGTAACAGTCAGGGAGGTGGGTAGACGAGGAGGGGTGGCCATGTGATTCCCTGGGGCCAGTGGAGGGGTGTGTGACTGCCTGTGTGTCCTGCCTACATCAGCTCCCAGCCACCCGGGAGCTGCAGTAACAGCTCAGAGGCAGAAGGCACTGCGGCCCACGACCCTGGTGCATGTGACATTTTTTTCTGCTGCTTTTAAATGATCTTTACTTTGCGTAGTTTTTTTGTTTGTTTTCTGGGGTCTTTTTTTGGCTTATTTCACAGGAGCCTGAATATTGCCACCTGTCTCAAACCCTTCCCGAGGAGCAGATGCACACGAAGTGGCGAATGAACAAGCATAGAGATAAGGAAGGACGACACCAGCGTCTCCTAAACCAGATGTCCATGCCTTCCTGGTGGTCGTCGCTCAAGGCAAAGTCGCTGCGCATCACCGGTCTCACCCATGTGACACCCCCAAGCGCAGGCCTGGGCCCCGGGCACACTGGGTCTTTGCCCGATGGTGGTGCATGTGTGGTGTGTGGCTGGTGGGCCAGCTGCCCGCCTGCTGGAACTTCTCTGTGGAAGGTGACAGGTGGGAGCCCAGGACGCCCGCACGCCTCCTCCAGCGGCCCTGGAGAGGCTCCAGGCCAGGGGAAGCCAGACAAACAGACGTCACCAACCAGGCAGGCTCCACTGCCCACCCCAGGGCTGCCCCCGGGTCAGGAGCCAGACAAGAGTGTGCAGACCCAGGTGATGGCTAGGCAGACACAGGGGACCAGGCGAGGGAGTATGTTTCTTCCCAGCTGGTTTTCGAGGGAGCAGGGTGGGGAGAGGAGGTGGTCTCCTCTCGTGGGGAGGGGCTCTAAGGACAGGGCTGCAGGGAATGAGGGTGGAGACTGGGACTCAAGTCTTACCTCCCCACAGGAAGGAGAGACTGTCCCAGGTGCCAATCCATCTGTGTTCCGTGTCCTTGACCTGGCCCCAGACGGCAGGTGAGGGGCAGAGCCAGCTCTCCCCTTGGAGTCTTACCCTTAAATGGCATTCGGTTTGGCAACAGTGAATTCTCAAACCCAGAGTGGAGTCTTGAGGGATCCTTTCCTCAGAGCATCCTCAGACAGAATCTTCCAGAAAACAGGGAGCTCTCTATCTGAGGTCATTCTGGAGAAAGGCGATCTGGCAATCACTGGAACTCAGATAGGGAGACATCTCTGAGGTTGGCTGGTCTAGTGGTTTTCCAATTGTTTCTACAGCCTGAATTTGCTCGTGCTGAGAGCAGGAGGGGTCTGGGGGAGCTTCAGATAGGGTGCTCCTGTGTGTTCTTTTGAATACTCCGAAGGATGCATTGTATAGACATGTGAACTTTGTACATTGCCTTAGTACCTTTTTACCTTGGCTGCTAGGAAGCTCAGAAGCCCCAGGGAGGCTTTATAAAAAGCCTTGCTCTCTACCCTCACCTGCTTCTTCTGTGTCTCATTTCCTTACCTAATTGCTTTCCCCACATTTCCTCACCTTTTCCTTTTCCCCTTCAGAACAGCAGGCATGTGTTGCAGAAAACCATGCCGATGCTTCTAAGGGCAATGAGACAAATCCAAAAATAAGGAAAGGGAAATGATAAAAAAAAAAAGTCCACTATTTCTATGAACCCAATTATATAACCAATAGCAGCATATTTCTCCTGAGAGGCAATGCGATGGTGTGTCTTCTCACGGAAATGGTATTGCTATTTAAGAGAAATGAAGAACAAACAGCTCCCACTTCTTATCACTCCCTCCTGCTGCATTTCCTCTTAAGTACCCTTAGGCATCTGGCAGCAAATCAAGATCCAGAGAGGAGCACAGTTCACCTACAGCCTCCCTGCTCCTTTGCAGTCAGGAAACTCAAGGCAGTTCTGTCTCTCCAAACCCTAGCGCTGTTGAACACACTCAAGAACCACCTGACATGTCTTAGGTGTGTGTATACATTTCCAGTTGTTGTCAAACAAGAGACATAGTCACCTAACGTCACACACATCGATCATCTGAAGTTTCTGTAGGTTTGATGTTCAATGTGACCTAAAGTTAGATCCTGGGAGGTGGTCTTCCCCCTGGAAGTACAGGGAAGATTCCATTCTCTTCTCTCCCAGCTTGTAGAGGGCGCCGTGTTCCTTGGCTCTTGGTCCCTTCCCATCTACGCAGCACATCACTCAAAGTCTGAACCTGTCCTCACATCTCCTGACCTTGATCCTCTTGCCTCCCGTCTTATATTTTCTGTAAAGGAGAGGTGCAGGCAGGAATAAAGCAAGTAGGTAGGCAGGCAGGGAGAGAGAGAAGGGAGAAGCATTTATTTATGTTTATTTATTCGTATTTATTTGCTCATCTTGGTGGTTCTCCCCAGCCCTAGGTCGCGAACCCTGATGCTTGGGTTGTACGTGGACTGCACCTGGCAGGCTTAGTCACTAAGTCACCAAGGCACTCCTTGCCTCCCTTGGATGAAAGCCCTTGTGAATACATGGGTAGCTGGGTCATCCAGGGGGACTGCCCACCTTAAGCCGACCTCTGCCAAAAGTTCACGAATAGCAGGAGAACCAGTGAACACTGAAGGAGCCATTAGTACTAGCTTGTGGTCCACACATCTAAAGAAAGTTCTAGAACCGGACGTAGCTGCCACAGAGCAGCTTACGTAGTGAGGATCCAGCGGGTGCTTATTCTTCACAGTGGTTGCTCATAAACTAGATTTTCTTACATGAGGGGGCATGGCAGTGGTTACTTCATAACCTGGGAACAGTTCAGATTTCACCGATGTTTTCCACCGGCTTGAGCAAAACTCACCCAGGACAAGCTCTGTGTGTATGATGAATGTTTTGTCTGCTCGGCGGATTTTCAAGTCCAGTCTCCATCTGTTTTGACATTAACCCTACAATGTTCCTTTAATCATCTCAGGCGGCATAGTCATAGGTTCTGGGGGAGGCTGAGATGGAAGGGGCACATTCGGGGTCGTCGCTCATCTGCTGCGGTCTGCAGACCCTAAGGACTGGGATGTGCATGCTCGTTTGAAGCACCATGGAGAAAGGGATGCGAGAGAGAAGGGAGGGCTGCTGATCAGCCGTCACCCCCGACCACATCTGGACAATGAGGTGCCTCCCAGAAACGGGCAGACTCGTCTCTACACTTCTCGACCAGGGGTGAGGAGCTTGGCGTGTGACCCACAAGACGCCGTCTCTCGCAGAGGCTTCCGCCGGGGTAGTGACTCAGTACTGGAGATGGCAGGATGTTCAAGGAGCAGGTGTGACATCTGGGTGACGTAGGACTTGTCAGCTGGGGCGTTGGCAGCAGCTGTCTGTGAACCTGCAGTGGGACTGAACCTGTGGCTGCTGAAAGGAATGGAAAGGGGACAAGAGGGGAACAAAAGGCAAGGCGAAAGCGAGGTGAGAACTCTCTCATGGGCCCACAGAGAGACGCACGCAGCGCCTGGCCCCTGCACTCCCAGCCCCTGACGTCAGGTGGGAGCCGCACGGTCCCGAGGGAGCCAGAACCATAAGATGCAGTTGGACTTGGACTTTTCCTAGCAGGCCCTCCATCGTCCACACAGGCGTCTGTTCTCAGGGAGCGAGCCGGGCCCACTCAGAACTTTTACAGAAGTAAGTGGCCCTTGTGATGAAGAAGAGCACAGATGTCAGAACCTGCGCCAAGGAGGACAGGGGGACTGGCCGAACAGCAGATGGGCACGGGGAGAGATGGCCCATAAAAGGCTTCGTTGCATCCCCTGGGTCTGTGCCCAAGAATGGGATGGCTGGATAGAATGGTAGATCCACCTTTATTTGTGTGAGGAATCTCCATACTTCTTTTCTGAAGTGGTTGTGCCAATTTACATTCCCACCAATAGTGAAGGAGGGTTCCCTTTTCTCTGCACCCCCAACACCTGCTGTTTCCAGTCTTTTGTTATAGACCAGGCTGGTGTGAGGTGGTGTCTCATTGTGGTTTTCATTTGCATTTCTCTGATGATGAGCGACAGAGAACATGTTTGCAGGTGCCTGTAGGCCATCTGCATGTCTTCCTTAGAGAGGTGTCTATTCGGCTCTGTTGCCCACTTTCTTGTGGGTCATTTGCGCTCTTATTGTCGAGGCGTGTGAGCTCATTGTTAGCTGTGTGGATGTCTTCTCCAAGTCTCTCAGTTGTCTTTTTGATTGATTGGGGATTCCTTTTGCTCCCCACAAGACTTCCATTGTGATGTCATCTGTTGTTGAGTTTTGCTTTGGTTTCATTTGCTGCTGCTATTCTGTCTGTGAAGATATCTTTGAGGATGAGGTTGTGGAGTGTTTTTCCACATCTTCTAAGTCTTTCAGGTCTCAAGTGCAGGTCTTTGATGCAAGCTGAGCTGCCTTTTATGCATGGTGCTAGTCTGCGCCCCTCGGCTCATAGCGCTGTTCACAGTACTCAAGACATGGAAACAATCTAAATGCCCAACGACAGATGAGGATATAGAAGCTGTGGTCTAGATACTCAATGGAATTCCAAGCCACTATTAAAAAAGTTGAAATCATGCCCTTTGTAATGATCTGGATGGAACTGGAAGGGATCATATTGAGTGAAATAAGTCAGAAGAGACGGTTTCACGCTTGTGGACTATAATGAAATAAAAGAAAAGATCACACAAATCTCAACAAAAGTCTACGGGACACAGGACTTGGGGCGAGACTGGGGTGGAGGGGAACAGGCGGAGGTAAAAGACACGGAACTCTGGTGGAGGGTGAGGTGGGAGAGATGGCTGAGCGGTAATGTCGACATCCCAGAATGAAACGGACGTTGTGAATAAAATATGTGTATATACAGAAACTAAAAAATTAGAATAAAATAACGTCTTCGGTGCTTCCCCAGGGGCCAGGCGGGTGTCTGGCAGCGGCTGGGCCCTGCGTGTGGAGTGCAGGTGTGTGGCCCAGGAGCCTGGGTCCAGAGGCACGTCTGTCCTTTTCGCCTTGGCCCAAAGTCACGCCTGTCACTGCCCCCCGTACTGTGACAGACGGGGGCCAGGGGCTGGGACACACAGCACATCAGGGCTAAGAGATGTCATGGAGAAAAGCACAGGCTCACATCGAAGCGTGTTCTGGGCTCTCAGATTTGCCAGGCCCGGGGGCAGCAGCCCGTATCACTTTCTGCTGGGGCCTCAAGGTTTTTTTTCTTAATAATAACTTTCCGTTTCTCTTATTTACAAAGTTGTACTCATGCTAAGATACTGAACTTGCTTCTCTGTCTATGAGTGGGTCACACCATCCCGCCACCACTCCTGGTGCCTTTGCCACCCTGCTCCTCCCCTCCCCTCCCCTCCCCTCCCCTCCTCTTGCCCGCCCTCCTGTAACCAGTCTGGGGTCCTGTGAGTGTTTCTGGGGTTTGTCCATTTGCTTTATTACATTCCAGAGATGAGCGAAATCATCTTGTATTTCTCTTTCTTTCTGACTCATTTCCCTTAATAAGACCCCTCTAGCTCCATCCAGATTGTAACAAAGGGCGCGGCTTCATTTTTCAGCAGCTGCACAGGGTTCCATCGAGTGTGAGGAACAGCTTCTCTGTCCATCATGTGAGGATGGGCACCTGGGCTGCTTGCATGTCTTGGCTGCGGTGAAGTGGCTGCTGTGAACACGGGGTGCGGATATTTGTCCTGGTTAGAGAGTGTGTCCCCTGGGTGTTCGCAGGAGCGGGTGTGCGGGGCTGAAAGGTGGACCCGTTTTCATTCTTTTGAGGCACCGCCACAGTGTTCTCCAGAGCGGCTGTGCTCGTTTACAAACCCACCAACGTGAAGGAGGTTCCTTTTTCTCCACACCCTGTAGGGGGGTTTAAAGGGGCAGTTGGGAGAAGGATAGAACTCGCCATGAACTGGGACTGGTTAGAGGTGAGATGCTTCAGCGTTCATGGGCTTTCAGTCAAGCTGGCCTCGATTATTACGGAGAGAAGAAAAAGGAAAACGAATCTTTGCATAGTTCTCGGTGAAAGTCTGTCTCCCTGGAAACCTGTTCTGGACAGTGGCAAATCGTTTCCCAAAGTCAGCAAGGTCCAAAGGATGGAGTCCCGGCACAAGACGGGGGCGTTGAGTAGGCCTGGACCTCGTCCTCAGAGGGGACCTGAGAGCTGGGGGGGTGGGCGACACAGGGTCTCCGGGTTAAGACGTGCCCTCAGGGGCTGAGCGGGACACAGGTCAGCTCTCAGGGTCACCCGGGAATCGTGGATTAGTGAGGTCCTGCTGTCCCCACCAGACAAGTCCCTTCCCTTTCTCGGGGATAAAAGGAGACCCTCCTTTTATCATGGGGACAGGCTGAGCAGCTCCTCCCTTTCTCTGCATTTACTGCAATTCTCGATGTGAGCACGTGCGTTTTCTCCTGTTGCTGAATATTCGCCTAGACGTGGGACTGCTGGAACTGGTCAAAGGTCCAGTTCTAGCCTGTAAGGGATCTGCAGACTGTTTTCCAGGGCGGCTGCACCATTCACAAGCCCCCCAGCGGTGAGGGAGGGTCCCTTGTCTCCGCATCCTCCACACCTGTTTCTAGTCTTGTGCTGTGGGCCCCTGTCTCTGGTGTGAGGTGGTGTCTCCGGGTGGTTTTTACTTGCGTGTCCCTAATCATAAGTGAGGCTGAGCTTGTTTATTTAGGTAGTTTTGAGGTACCTGCTGGCCATGTGTATGTCTTCTTTGGAGACATGTCTGTAAAGGTTTTTGCCCATTTTTTTGAGTAGTAGTCATTGTGAACGCACATGAAAAAACCCGAATGACTAATCCCCAAAGAAGTCTGCAGCCGGTGCAGGGCAGCAGCGTTCACAGCAGCCAGGACAGGGGTCAACCGAAGCGGCTGACCAGATCCAGAAGCCGGGGTGGGTCACGCAACGGAAGTCTGCTTGGACGACACAAATGACAACAAATCTTGCCGCCAACCCCCTGCATGGAACTCGAGGGGCTCATGCTACGGACATGAGGCAGAAAGAGAAAGAATGACCCTGGATGGCTTCACTCATTTGTGGGCTATAAAGAAACAAAAAGTGAATCAGGACTGTGGTTCCCTGAAGGGGAGGTGGAGGGTGAGCTGGGGCGGAGGGGTGGAAACGATGGTGTTGGAGCTCAGGCGGTGGGTTGGCGTGGTCACCTCACTGGGGTGTGGACCACCATCCTGAAACGTCCTAGTGCTGAGATGATGTATGACGGATGAGAGATGTTGGGTGACAGATGATAGGCAGATGATAGATGAATGATAGATGGATAGACATATAGATGATGGATGATAGATAAATGAAGGACATGTGTGCGCATGTGTATGAGAGAGAGAGAGAACAGCGGGCAAACAGCATCTATGCAGCGAACACACTGGAAAGCGCTCCGACGCAGTGCGGTCCTGGGCTCCAGCTCCTCCCCGTCTGGACCGCTGCCCTCGTTGGGGGTCATCCTGGAGACAGAGGTGGGTTGGCCCTTGGTGCCCCCACCATTCCTCTCGCAGTCCCGGCAATGATGCCCCCATCTTTTCAGTACAGATCTCTTTACAAAGCAGGTCACAAACAGCACTGCCATCTGAAAAGAGGGTCACTGCGAGCAGACAAGTGTCTGTGATTCTCCTGGGAGAGCTGAGCTTTGGCTCCCTTCCCTTTCTGCCTCTCTGCCCCCCAGCCCCACCCGGCTGCGCAAGGAGGATGGACACGTGTGGGTCACAGGCCCGTAGAAGGGGTGTCCTGTCCTCTTCCCCTGGCTTCTGCCCACAGCCCCACAGGCCGTGCTGCCCTGGAGGCCGGGCTGTGGGAGACCAGGGGCACACATGGCAGGGCCTCTCTGGGGTCTCATTTTGTTCAGCTGATGGAACAGGTAGGCTAGAGGAGCGCACTGAGTGTTTCTGGTTTTGAGAAGCTGTGTTTGTGATCCTCCTGCCCACCTCCTTCCTTCCTCTACCTGCTCTCGTCTGGCAGCCACCGACCCGACGCAGCAGGCCGCCGGGCACTGCTCAGCCCTGGGAGAGGGTGGCCCCAGGTGTGCCCACAGTTCCCTGTCTCGTTCTGTTCCCAGCTGTACCAGCACGGCTTCAAGCTTCGAGACCAATGGCGTCCCCAGGTCATTAGGACGAACCCCTTGTTACAGGTGAGGGGCTGAGGTTCAGACACAGGCCTCCTGCCCTGGGTCCCTGTCTTAGAGGGGCCGCGGGATGCTGGCCGAGGGTTTGCAGACCCGTGGAGTGGAGCTGAGTCTGCCCTCTACGATGGAGTGGGCACGTGTGGAGCATTTCCACGGCACTAACGGCTACAGGTGCCCGTGCTCCCCACGAGTCAGGCCTCCTCCTGGGGCTGCTTCCGGTCCCCAACCAAGAGGTGGGACACCAAGTAACGTGCCGGGTGGCAGCCAGCTCCTGGGGCCATGCCCTGTGCCTCACCTGCCACGCTCTTGGGGGCTGGGGCTGCCCATCGGCAGGTGTCAGAAGTGAGGCTACTTCTGAAATGTGGGTCAAAGTCCGAAGCTGGTCTGCATGCTCGCGGCTGCTGTCATGGACTTGCTTGGGGAGCTGGTGTCTTGTGAGGCCCCTCCTTACTTGGGTGATGCCCATGTGGGATGGGGATGCCCATGTGCAGGACAGACACGTGTGGTCTGTGGCCCATGAAGGATGTGCCCCAGGCTCTCTGGCCCAGCTCCCTGGGAGGATGGTGGCTCTGACTGATCATGTGAGTCTCAGGAGTGATTCAGCTCAGTGTCCCCACTCCTTGGAAAAGGCGTGACATGGCACAGGTCCCTGACTAGTCCTGGGATCCTCCGTTACACACAAGATGAGCCTGGCACCACTGGGTGCTGTGTCCACGGAAACACTGAGGCAGGGCGGTGGGGGCACAGCCACTGAGGCTGCGCGGAAGCGACCCAGGTTCAGAGCTGTCAGGGGACAGAGCTGGACCCTGGAGAGTGCGAGCTGCCAGCAGAGAAGGGCCGGAGGTCACTGACGCTCCACAAGCCACACTGAGCAGAGCACGGAACGCGGCTGCCGGGTCTTTGCCGGACGTTTCCCGCACAGGAGTCACAGCGCAGGGCCGGCTCCTCCGGGCCGGCAGGGAGACAGAATTGCGGCGTGTTAGCCACCCTCGCCTCCCCGTCCCCCTGCAGCTGTCACTGTGAAAAGCTAGGCTTGGGGTCTAGTGGAGTGAAGCGCGTGTTGGAAAGGCATCAGCAGGTATTTTCCGCCCGCACGAGGCCCTGGGCCCCGCAACGCAGACCGGGAGGGCGGCGCGCATGCGCCTCAGGCTCCGCCCGGACCTCGGCCAGCGGGAGGGCAGCTCCCGGGAGGACGGAGGAAAAGGCAGCCCCGCGAAGCCCGCGCGCTCCTCTCAAGTGGAAGGCTTCCCTCGCCAGGTGGTGCCTCGGCGCTCAGCGCCGTTCCCCAGCCGGGGTGCTGGCCCGCTGTGTGTGGACACGCCCCGTCTCTCGACGGGCAGGGGACACGCGGGCCTAGGTGAAGGCTGTCCTGCGGGCCGCGAAGGAGGCCACGCCAGGCAACCATCGGCGTGATGACTGGACGCCAGCGTGGGTATTTCCGGCCGAGTCTTAAAGGATGAGCCGGGGGCTGCCCTCTTGGACTCCCAAGCCCGCAGGCCAGCGTGCTGTACATGGGCCGCCGGACGCCGAGCCATCCAGCCCGCGGGGCTGCTCTGGCCCTCACAAAGCGGGTGCTGCTCCTGCCGCCCCGTCCTAATGGACACCGGACTTTCACGCCCCTTGGAGAGAAGGACACGCCCTGTCAGGGGAGACCCTCGCGGTGGACCTGCATCCCGCCTACAGGCAACCGGGTGTCCTCTCCTCCAGGGCTGTCCGAGGGCTGGGGAGAGTCACCCAGGGGTGAGGAGGTCCCCGCCACCAGCCCCCGGAGCTTGCAGGACATCAGCGGCGGCTGGTGAGAGCTGTCACCACCCAGAAGTCAGGTGAGCCCCTTCCCCATCAACAGAGGCCAAGGGACGCTGAGGGCAATGCAGGGCGTCACCCTCACCCCAGCAGAACAGTGTCTTAGGCGGCCCCTCAAATAGCCTTAAATAAGATGCAGGCTGTCCCAACACAATGCTCCACACGTGCGGTCAGCTGAAGAGCCCGCTGAGGACCAGTAACGGCGCCACTGGAGGAGAAAGGACCACAGGTGGGCGCTGAGATGTCACGGCAGGGATTTAAGGGACCGGTGGTGCGTGAGGGTCTGCCGGGAACCTGGGAGCAAGTGCCGCGGCACAGCCCAGCGGGGTCACGTCACCTCCTGGAACAGGTGGCGGCTGGACAAGGTTGGCTCCTCCTACTCCCAGTGCGCGGCCCTCTTGGTCCAGTCAAGTCGCTGACGAGTGTCTGCTCGCTGGGCCTGTGCTCCTCTCACTGCTCACTGCTTTAAATCGACGTCCGTCCCAACCTCCTGTCCAGCTTCCGTCCTCCCTCCAGCTGCCCTCCAAGCCTGCACTGCAAACGCAGCGCACCCTTTTCCTCCACAGCCTCCCATCTCAGGAGGGCGATTCTCTCCCGTGGCTCCAGACGTCTTCGCCCTCCCCTTCTACTCCCTGCACCCCATACCCCCAGCCCAGGACTGGCTCCTGCACACGTGGACAGTCCTCAGCCTCACGGCGCCCTGGACACGCTCACACTCCCTCCAGCTCCTGGCTCTCCCAGGCTGCCCCGCCGGCGGCTGGAGCCTGTTCTCAGCCTGGCTGTCAGAGCACGTCTGCTCACACACACATGGGGCCCTATTGCTGCTCTACTCAGCGCCCCAGATCACCCTTTTAGAGCAAACTCAGCACTGGCCCAGCCCAGCCGCCTCCGACTCCACTTCCCTCTTCTCTGCCCTTTCCGCGGGAGCCTCCTGGCTGCTCCCCAAAGCCCCGTGTTCCTGCCCAGGATCCCTGCGCCCAGAGGTCCTTGCTAGTGTGTTTGCTGTCCCCCCACTTGCTCCTGCCCCCTACAGAGCGCAGTGGTGGGGGGGTGGACACACGAGAGAGCTACGACTCTAGCGCAGGTCCTAAAGTTCCTACATGTTTGAAAGTCACCTCAAGCACACGGGTCCTTCCCATGTGCAAGCCCGTGCCCACCCTGCAGGGTGCCCTCTAGGCCTCAGACGTCTGGGAGGCAGAGATGGGCACGTGATGAGCATGGAGGTGCCGCTGCCGAAGCAGAGCGTCCCGAGCGGGTGGGGAAAGCTAACCGGTTAGAGGCTGTGCCGTGGCTAACGTGATGACGGCGGCCGCCGACGTCAGTGCTGGCGGAAATGTGCCTGTGAGCGAAGAGTGACAGTTTCACGGTGCATGAGGCTGTTCTTGAAGTTCCCAGACAGGACGCACGTGTGAGCTGCTGGCGGAAGGGATACAACAGCCTCCAGGGCACACTCGCTCAGATCACGACGCAGCGAGTGATGAAGAGGGGCCAGGACCTTTGTCCCATCACAGATTACAGCAGGGAGATCACGACTCTGTTCCGCGGGCACCACAACTCTACTCCCCACGGCAGCCTGTACAGTGAACCTTTCATGCGACAGCGCTTTCGGCACAACACTGGGTATTTTGGGGTCTACAGCCGAGGGGGAGGCCGTTTTCGAATCTGGACAGGAGCGCAGTCTGGATGTCTGGACGAGTCGCTGGTGACGCGGCTCTCAAGCGCACACCGGCGCCGGGCTCACACCGCCACTTTCTCTTTCTGGGCTGACGTTTAAGTAGAAGAGACTTGAACGGGCAGACTTTATTAAGGAGTGTACAAATCACTTGTTCGTTATTAAGAGACAACAAAATAAGGTGATTCTTCCTTTTTTTAAAACAGCTTAGCAAATTAAAAAAGCAGATAGTTTTATAAAACATTCCACTGGACACAGGATTGTGCAAAAAAAATTCAGATGGTTTCTCAGTTCCCAAGCGAATTCATTTACCGACGAGGCACATTGGTGAGTTGACCCTTCAGAAGCATCCGTAATTAGAAGGGACGTTCCTGAAAGAGAGGAAAAGGAAGTAAATTTGTACATAGTGAGAAACGAATCACTGAGACTGCGCTGCTGGGAACGGCGGGATTTAGGTAGACAAGTGGAAACGGAATAGAAACAGAATCTTTCTGAAACACAATGCAAAACACAACTTCAGAAATGAAGGACAAAAGGCATCGGTATGGAGGAGGTGGCTGAAGGGTTCACTAATGATGGAAGTGTCACCCTTAGGACACTGCTGGGTCTGATCACACAGACATGGCCCTGTGTCACATGGGTCCTCCAGCCGCTGGGACTTGTGGGAACAGGCCTTGCATTCTTGTTATCTGAAGAGACTAAACTGCCACGTCTATTTAAAACTTGTATTAGCTCAACAAAACAGATGTGATGTGCCGCCTACAGCAAGTCAGGGCCTGTCTATCCGGCCCCCATCACACGGGGTGGCCCGGCTGCTCCACTCGGCCCCCATCACACCATGACCACAAGAGTTGCTAAATTATAGTAAATTCATATAAATGTCATTCAGTGAATAAAAAGAAAAAGGCTGCACACAAGGTCAAATGATAGAAAAATAACTCTTAAGTTATACTCTGAAGTGAAGCAAAGACTGGAGAACTATATTGTTTTGCATGCAAAGAACAGCAAGAATTAGAAAAAATAAATATGCTGTGTCTGCGCAGAGACTTCTCTGGAGAAACAAACCGAACATGTGCAGCTGCCACTGGTGTTCGAGGGAAGGGGTGGGATTAAGACTTCACTGTGAACTTTGGGAAGGTTTGGATTTTGAACCAAGCACAGATGTTTATAGAAAGAGAGGTCACGTTTGGTTTTCTGACTTCATACTTCCTGCTGAGAAGGCAGCGGTCACAGCAGAAGTGTGTCGTCTGCACTGAGCTGCCGGAAAGTGCTCCCTGTGGGAATGTGACGATTCCCAGGGGCGTGGGCGCCTTCAGGCCCTGCCTTGTGGGGCAGGGGCGTCCCCACCACGCGCCGGGCTCTCTGTTGGGTCTGGATAAGATGTGACTCTGCCTTTAAAGAGTCGAAAGTCTTGCAACTGGTGAGAAAGAAAGAATCCACACTAGAGCAGAGGTCTGGCCTCGGGGACACCGGCAGCCCCGCTCCTGCCTCCGCGGGCGTTTCCAGAGCCTCCGAGGCTCGAGGACTGAGGCTGGTGGTGGGCACGGGGGAGCGAGGCGGCATCTTGTCGGTATGGTGGGAAAACGGAATGCACACGCGCACACGCACGCCATTAACAGTGAACTGTTGAATTTACAACAGGAAGTGGGACTAACTCGACACTCGGAGCGCAGTGCCTTGTCCTGGTCACACGTGCACTTGACTGCTTGTTTATTCGCCACTTGCGGGACGTAAGCCTGGCCCCTGCGCTGCAGGTGTCTGCGCCTGTGCGGCGTGAGCAGGAGAGGCGACGGCCCATCACGGGACTGCCCAGAGTCCTCGAGAGCTGTGTCCGGTGACACTACACCCAGACAGAGGTGGACCTCGAGGGCCCAGGGAGGCGTCCTGCTCGAGGGGCTGCCTGGGGGTTCAGGGCTCAGAGCTGCTGAGTTCAGGCCTGTGGCCTCAGCGGAGGGGCAGGGCGAGGGGCAGGGCGAGGGGCACCCGCAGGCTCCGGTGGAGGCTCCGGTCAGCTTGTCCTCAAAGCCTTCGGGGCCGCGAGACTCCGGCACGCAGACCAGGTCAGCATGGGGTGCCAGTCTCGCCGGAGGAGCGCGGAGCTCCCGGGAACCAGGGTCCGTCCAGAATGAGTTCCACTGCCCAGTCCGAACAAAGGTGAGCCAACCCCATGTCAAAGACGGAGCCCAGTCCCGTGTAAACTAGGCTAGTTTACGTCAAGGATTTAAGTCAGGGATTCCCCGCTTTCTAGGCCTACCAGGCACTGAACCTCAATACTGTATTATTTGCACAGAAAATGACACACCTACTATCGGGACATACAGTGTGAACTGGCTGGATGCAACCTGATTTCGCCTCCAGATCGTTAGCTTTCAGTGCTGGGGCCGCCACCCTCCATGGTGGCCAGAGTCACTCTCTCATTTGAGTGAAACTAAGAAAGCTCCACTATCCGTGTCAACAGGAGGACATCGTTTCCTCACTTTTTGTCTCTCTTGGGTCTCTAATTACTCCTAGTGATGCTTGAAATTTGCTGGGAATCGCATCGATTAGACACGGCATCTCTCCCTCTCACTGACCAGAGAGCCTCCCTCTGCAAACCCGGTGCCAAGGGATGGCAGAGGGTGGAAGGCTCGGACCTGCTCCGTAAGGCTCGTGGTGAATACTCCACGTCCTTGTCCCTCAGGACACGGGGACAGGAACCTTTTGCTGGGAGCTGGTGGGTGTGCTCCAAGGCCAGGAGGAGACAGCACTCACTCTGAGATGTGGGCAGAAGCCACTGGCCCTTCCTCGTGTCCCCGCTGCCAGACCACCTGCAGCTCACTATCCCATGAATGACTGTCCGAGCCACAGGTTCCTACAATCCCGACTGTTCACAGAGAACGGCCGACAGCAGCAGATGCCCATCTCAACGCCCACAAGCTGCATCTTCACCAAACACTGAGGTCGACAGCACGAGGTGGCCCATTTCAGGATGGGGACCTCAGCCTCGCCCAGGGGACAGAGGTGAATGGCCTGCACACAGTCACAAAGCTGCTCGTGGCCAGAGCTGAGATGGGAGGAACAACCGAGGTCGCCTGCGAAGATAAGGACCTTCCAACAGCTGCTGGCCCCAGCCCTTCCCCAGGGGACTGGCGGCTTCAGGACAGGACTGCCACACATGCCTGCCCTTCGCTGTCTGCAGCGCCGGTACTCTGATGCTAGGAGTCAGATGCTCAGTGCAAAGGAGCCCTGCAGGACAGAACCTGGGATGGGTGGGACGGAGACAGCAGGGATGGCCGTCCACTATAATGTTCCAAGACGTGACTCCTTGTCCGAAGGCGCCGTCCCTCTGGGGGGAGCCCGACAGGCTCCCGTGTGAAGTGGAGCTGATACTCATGCAGTGAATCATTCAGAGATGTAATGGCACACGCTTGGTCCCCATGGCCACCGGTGACCAGGACAAGTCAACTGCCGCCAACACCGAAACAAAGCAGCATGAAACACATGAGCCAAGAGGGCGGGTGCTGTGGGAGGCAGGCCAGACTGAGGACGAGCCTGCGTGGACTGTGGACTTGGATCCCTGAGAGCGGACGCTCGCCTTCCAGCTCCCTGGGCTCTCCGTGGCCACACCCTGTCCGCTAAGTGGTGTCAGATGAGAAACAAGGGGCCAGAGGGGAGGCAGGCTAGCGCGTGCAATGGCCAGGTGACGGCCTCAGGGACAGGAGGGGACTGCTGTCCCGGCGGCCCAGCTGCTGACAGTGGCAGCTAGAGGGGCCTCCGAGGGCCTCGGAGGGAGTCCTGCTCCGGCTCACGGTCTGCCAGCCCAGCAGCTCCGGGCTCTCGGTGTGAAAATGCGCGCGAAGTGCAGCACGGTCCTCAGAGCTCGTCTGCAGATGGTGGAGGAGCAGGCCTTCCAGGAGCCCTCCAGCTTTCTGACCAGGAAACTCACTTCACACCCACTATGCCAAGTCCTATCTGATTCACTAAAGATCACGGTAAAAAAATCCCATGTATCACACACTGAAAGCTGCTATAGGGCACATTCCCTTTCTGTGCAAGAAAAGAAGCAAAACCGAAAAAATAGTACAATGAACTTATTTTGGTCTGAGATGAAGACGATGATTTTCTTCCCAGTGATAATTTAATGATTTCAGGCACATTTTGCCTATTGGGAGAAAGCAAAGCTCCTCTTTTTCTCATATCTGTACCTGTGCATACACGCATACACACATACATACATATACAGTGTATATGTACATGATGTGTATATTCAGCTCTCACCACCTTTCCCTGCTTGTATTGTTCACAAACACTGTCTCGCCTCATCCTGAGCAGCTGCGGACAGGACACCAGAAGCACTCAGGGAAGCGAGGTCACCCTGCGCGCTGCCCAGTCGCACGGGGCAGGGCTCACCACTGTGCTCTGGGACGTCCCGGCCCAGGCAGGGCTGCGGACCATTGAGAAACAAGGTTCTCCAGAAAATAAGACCTTTCTTTCACAGGTTCCTAGACATTTTAAGAAAAGGTCATGAAATAATTTTATGAAACACGTGCATAATACTTATTTCATAAAAGTAGTGATTTCTTTTACAAAGTTCTGGACAGAAAGAAAAACACACAAACAAATCATACTTTCACAAGCTCAAGATAAATATATAATTATGCATATAAATATATATACATACATATACATATGCATATACACATATACACACATATATATACATGGAGGGAGCGAGAGAGAGAGAAGGAGCTTTTTTAACTGAATAACTTGCAGTATTTTTTCATGAAACCGACTAGCCTGTTATATTTATTTTGAAACAAGTAATCCGAATATTCACATACTGGAACACCCTGGCCTCCCATCCCTGCTGTTTAAATAAAGCTGAATGGGTCTGACTTGTTTACATTCCAGAAGTTTCTTTTCTGACTGGAGGAGTTACTGGGCCATAATCACTGGGGCGGAACGGGAACCCATGTGGGGGACTTTCCAGGTGCCTGAGATTAGTGCGGCACCTCCTTCCTCTCCAACACCGCCCCCACCACCCAGCACCTCCACCCGCAACACCACACCCGCACCCCCAAACACACATGACACCCCCCACACCAGACAGACGGCACTGACCTTTGCTCTCCGGGGGGCCCAGCCCATTCCTTTGGCTTCCCAAGATGTCTGATATTTCCTAACAAAAGAAAAGATCTTTTTACTCAAAGAGAATGAAATCCCAAGAAATAAAAAATTAACATTGCACATCGCCTACCATTTAAAGAAAAAACAAGCCACATGACGAATGAATAACTTTATGAAATCTTTGTCAGTTTTAAGACGTGCCCTCGATTACTCTCCAAACACTGTATTACAAACAACTAGTTATGAGGTTTTACATTTGTTTAATAGGGAATAATTGGCCCCAATTAAACTGACTAAACTAAGGCTTTTTAGATGACTCAAACAAATTAAACTTTTTAAAATGAGAATTTAGGTGCTCTTAAAACCTTTCTAGAATGGCTAATGACACTTGGTACGTTGTAACCTCCCTGGTTTTATTAGTTATATTAAGAGAAATTAAGTGAGATTAAAGTCTGATTTGATTTATTTACCTTTGGAAATGAAGACCGTTTAAGGGTTACACATCCTCAGCCTTGGCGAGCGCGACCTCACTTAGTCAGTCAGAAAGTCTTTAAAAGCTCTGTGCTTACTGCTTCCAGCAGGGGGCCGGGTGTTCACTAAGGTACCAAAATTCTCATAAAAAATCCAAAGTGGCACTAGTGAAAAAACGCTCGACAAGATGAACACTGATCACATCTTTTTCAGAAACTCAGTCGTTCTTTTAAAAGCAGTTTTTAAACAAGGTTTGGTTTTGCGAAGTTTTACGTGTCTTTCAAGCAGCTCGACACATTTGGATTCTTTAAACAGCATCTGAGTCTAGGGGAGCAGACAGAACGGCACATTCAGTTTTCTGCCACGTTTAAGTCAGGTGCACAAGGTTTAGTGTGACCCTTTTATGACAAGCGTTGTTAGGTGAACTCTTGCCCTGTTTACAGCTATTTATGAAGGCCTTTTTAAGTAAGAAAAACATGAAACTATTAGCTCACACACACAAAATTTCTTTCAAAAGTTTATTTAGTATCAAGCAAGAGGAGACTTTGCTTAACACTACAGAACATTTCAAGACTTCAGTTACAAAAGAATACACATCGTTCGCACCGCGCTGCCTTCCCTGTTTACGCATGTTGGCAAGAGAAAAAAAATAGCATATGGCTGCAAGATAAAATAACTAAATTCTATGGAAACCTCTAAAATGAAAGGCGAGGCTCATGTTAAAAGGATGGATTAACATATTTAGTAAACCTATCTTTTTGTTTAACACTAGTTAATCAAAGTTATTTACTTTCCTGTCGATGACCTAGTTTTTCATATACAGACTGGAAATACAAAGTTTTACACGTCCTTTTTTTTTTCTTTTCTGCCCAGGTTGATGTGTCAACAAAGTAGTTTTTAAGTTCCATCCATTCAGGTTTTAAGCACTTTGATTTATTTAAAAAGGGATTGTTCATAGAAAAAGATTACTTTGAACAGATACGGGGCTGGTGGAGACTGCTATGTCTCAACAGCAGTAAAATCAGTATCTGCCGTATGGCTGGTCCCTGTAGACGCCCTTCGCTGTCCTCGCCGCGGGGGCCTTGTGCCTGGAGTTCGTCCAGTCCTCTTGCCCTGCAGTCAGTGAGATGGTGACAGTCAGATCAGTGACACGACACGGCCCCTCCCCGCTTCGGGCCGTGCGCCCTCCCAGCCAGTGGCAGAGGTCAACTCGAGGATACAAACCCCTCGTGTCCAGAAAACAACCCAAGGGAATTTACTTAAAAAACAAAATAAAACAATACGAGCCGACAAGTGCCAGGGAAGAGGGTCCTCTCACTAGCAACACCTGTTAGCATGGAAGGAAAAGTGGCTTCAGCGTCCTCAGTGGCCACCAGCTTTGCCGGAACTTCCTTCTGGGCCCTCATTTTAACCAAAGAGCAAGCAGTGACCTGAACTGTCTTTGCTGAACAGTGAGACCTACGTGGACAGGAACGAGCGCGGGAAGGACACTTAGATCCCTTCTAAGAGCAGAAACAAGATCGCCACTTGTGAAGGCAAAGGAGGAAAAGAGACGGGAAGCGCGGGGTGGGAACCCCACTCCATGGCCCTCATGGCCACGCGTGGCGGATTTCACTGCTCCTCACATGCCTCCACCCGGACAGGCCCGCAGCACCCGTGCCCAACTCAGGGCCCTGCCAGCCCCGGTACTTTCACTGGGCGATGCACAGAAGTGCTCCACACACACGGTTAACTCACGCTGCAACAAAGAGCAATTTCAAAGCCACGCATCCACGGAGACCAATTTGAAAAAGCTATGAAGGAAAAATGCTTAAAATGACCTCTTCTTTTGATACAAAGATGCAATCAACGTCATTCCCTCAAGCTAACTTGCATCAATTTAAGCAGACAGCATTCGGCAAACTAGCATATTTCTCTTAAGTGTTTGTTAGGAATAACAACCAAGAGTCCGAGGTGCAGTCATCAAGGCTGGGGGCGGGTGATATAACAAAATGCACTTCAAAGGGAACAGCAGAAAATTATTTCTCAGCTACGTTCAGAGAAATGTCACAACAACCATTAACCAGAATCCAGGTCTCTCCCACCGGGTCCTCAGCATTCATCAGAGCCGCGTGGTTGACTGAAGATTTCGGCTCTGATCTCTGCCCGGCGGCCAAGAAGCGCCTCGTCACCAGCCACCATCATGCTGCCGCCGCCAATTCCTTTAATTAAACCTGTCACTGCTCTGCACACCTAGACTGGATGCGGTTCCCCAGCACCGCTCCAGCTCCCCTGGAACTCAGCAGGTGCAGTTCTCTCCTGAAGGGGCTCCTGGTGGAACGTTTCTGAGGATCTGAGATTCGGGGTGGATGCAAATATACGGGGTACGGGGCTGGGGGAATCCCTTCTGGCTGTCGGCTCCCTGTGCCGTTACTCTTCACCATTAAGAAGCAAAGGAATCACCAAGCCCCGTGCTATCAAGAGAGACAGCAGTACTCGGCAATGAACCCCAACAGAAAATCCAAGTTCATAACCTGAACTGATGCAATTTTTTTGCAAATCTGCAGTCCCCTTTAAACAGCCACTATGGCTCTGGGAGGAGCTTCTGAAAACAGCTGACAGGCCCAGAGGCCTGACCGGAGGGTTGGGTCTCAGTCCCACAGGCCTCCCCAGGGGTCTCTGCCCGCCCCGCCCCACCCCGCCCCGCCCCGTCCCGCCTGCGGGGTCTGCATCACTCACCGTAGGAGTCGTAAGTCTCGTCACCGAGTCCGTGGCCATAGTCGTAGTAATCAGCACCACTGCACAACCACGGGACACATGCCAAGGAAAAACGAACACGGTTAGGACACAGGGTGACAGCCCACAGCAGTGCTGCACAGGCCGGGCTCAGACCAGAGGGGCCCTCCTGGAGGGGCAGACCCCTGGCACAGAGCGGCTTCGGCCTCAGGGCCACGAGCACTTTTGTGCATCCCCAGTGCGGACACACACCTCAGGGCCGATGCCACGGAGGACGGGCCCACCGCCCAGGTGGGCACAGGGCTGGGCCTGGCACACGGGCAGTGCTGCGGGAGGACAGACCCACAGCTTTTCCCACAGATGCCACGTCACCGGGGGCAGGGGCTCCGTGTCCTGTTAGCCCTGGAGCAGCGGGCGGGCCACTTCACACACAGCTCTGTGGGTGGCGATGGTCAAGCTCCCCGGGGCCATCGCCCGGGCCGCATCAGGACTGGTGCGCACAGCGTGGTGACCATTCTCTGCCGGGGTCTGGGGCCAGGCGCCTTCCGGAGCATGGGGACACCCACTGGTACTGTGGGACACCCCAGGGAGCGGGCGGAGGTGTCGCCTTGGCCACTTTGCAGGTGCGGGAACTAGGCTAGAGATGTGCCGCATGTTTAAACCGTCCTCGCTTTGTGGAGGAGCACATCTGTGGAAAAGGAGTTACGGTCACAGCTGACGGGGCAGTGCTGAGTATCCGCGGGGAGCTGTCCGCCCTCAAAGGGGGCACCTTCCAGCTCCTTGGGTCTGGGGGGAAGCCATCCCCTGACCTGCCACCTGGGGTTGTCATGGAAACCAGTGTCCTCTCAGCTCCAGCGTCACTCAGTCACATGAGAAGTCCCATCAAGTGACCTGGCTCAGCTGCTGCACGTGGGGTGTGACGATGTGAACCCCAGCGTGCACATATGCAGGCAGCTGAGGGTCTCCCCGAGCGCCAGGGAGCAGAAGTGTGACACCACTAACAGAGAGGACACCCCATCACAAAGCAGGAGGCCCCCAGTGTCTCCCAGGTGCAGGGCCGACCCCTGACTGCCCGGCCACACGCCGTGGTGGCAGCCCACCCACTTCTCCTGGCTCGGCCCCTTTGCAGGGACATGGCACCAGGGAGCAGCCCCAGCTCCGAGGACGGCAGTGTGGCAGAGCCTGGCAGGAGGCAGCCGCACTCTGGGCCAGTGGGCCTGGCTCCCCGCCTGCTTCTCCTTCAGCCAGATGCTCTCCTTCCTCTCAGGCTACCCGCTTCCTTCTCCGTCTTTGCCCTAAAAGTCGCTTCCTCCGAGAACGTTCTCCCAGAGGCGGGCGGACTCCCCTTCCAGCAGCCCTGTCCTGCCCCCGAGGCCCTCACTGTATGTGCTGTGGGCATCAACGCAGGAGGCGTCGGAAACCTGTCCACCAGTACTTCTTGCCAAGAGCTACTCTTCCTGGGTAAGTTGTGGGGGTCAGAATGTTCCTGGGCGTAGATGCTTTCACCACGTGCAAATAAGGCCTTTCTTGTTTGGCCGGTTTAATCCATCCCTGCACCTGGGTCCACTGCGGCAGCACGTGGGCGGGTGGGGCGGGCCTCCCGCAGGGAGAGGAAGGGACACGTGGGCGGGGGGGAACCTCCCACACAGAGGTGGACGGACATATGTTCTGGAAGGGAGCAGCACCACCGGGAAGAGCACAGCCTCCCACAGCAGACCAGTTAGACCGGTGGCAGCAGTTTCCCCAAGGAGACACCTGTTTACTGGAGTTTTACAACAAAAATGTCTCCAAAGTGACAGCTGCATTCCTGGAGAACCTGAGGGGACAGGGTGGGAAGTGCTGCCAGGAGCAGGCCCTGCCCTACCGGCAGCTTCTCCAAAGAGCTGGTGTCACTGGACCTAATCAAACCTCTGAAGCTCACGGGCCCTGCCAGATGGCTGCACCTGGGTCACGCTGGGGAGGCCACGGGCAGCCCTCTTTGCTCTGACCTGTCCTATCTGCTCCCCTGGCTTCCTCTACCCGTCTCGAGCTCAGAGACAGAACCAGGCTCCCCAGCAAACGCACGACCCTGTGATCACGGCCAGGACTTTCCCTCTGGTCCCAGAGCCTCCTCTCCCTGTCCGTCGTCCTAATTTCTCTCAATAATACATATCTGTGGTGAGAAGACAACGGACGGGCTGAAAGAGGGGTGGAGAAAATGTACTCAAAAGGAAGAAACGATCCAGCAAAGATGAAAGAACCAGGTCTTTCCACTTCTTAAGAAGCATAAAGCATGAGTTGTAACGAGGAATCTTTTCTCATCTCGAGGACAGGGCTTCAGAAGCAAATCTTTGATAAAACGTGAGTGTCAAATATGGGTGGGGTGGCTGGGGTGGTCCTCAAGCGCTGGGTACCCCCAAGAGTGGCGGTGCCCGAGGAGTCTGGTTACCCAAGAGTGGCCTGGCATCTGGACACACGCGGTCAAAGCAGCTTGTCCTTTTGTTGAAAAGAGAAGGGCTCGTGCTTCTCTGGAAGCACCACTGAACAAAATAACGCCCGACTTCTCTCCAAAGGCCAGAAGGTACATCACAACAACTCTCAGACTCCATGCTCTTGAGAATTTTCTCTGCTGCCAAGATAAAACGAGAGCAACCTCTTCATAAAAGCAGAAAGAATTTCTAAACCAGGTCCCTTTGTTTACCTTGGAGCCATACACACAGGCCTGGCCAATGGACAGATCTGCGGCGCAGCTGCTGGCTGCCTGGACGAGGCCCTGTCAAGTGACCTGAGCAGGACAGGAGTGAGCATCAGGCTGCAGACGTGTCTGGGAGGCGCTCAAGCACAGCTCAGCCTAAAGCCCCCCAAAACATTAAAAGAAAACTGGGTGAAAACGTTCCCCAATGAGCGGGTCCATACGAGGAAGCGTAATTGGGTCCAGCGGTGGTTTGGCGATAAGACAATCTGAGTTTTGACAAGTGAAAGCTTTAAACTGACATTTGCTATCATTCCTCCCAGTTTCTGATTATTTATTGCAAGACTGTCATCAAGCCAAGAAGCTGGAGCAGCTGAGCCCCATTCCATACCTGTCAGTCGTGTCTGAATTGCTTTCACAGCGTTTCATTTCGTGCCCCTCAAATGTCTATTAACCACAGCCGCGTCCTATTTCCCAGGGATAAACTAAAAGCCCCAACGTACGGCAAAGCGGGAAAATAAACCCAATGACTTCACTGGTGAGCACAGCTCCTAACGGTGACAATGGGCCAGAGACCACACTGGCGGGATACGCCCCCGCTCAACCCAGGAGCACAGGGGGCGGCCCCTCCAGCGGGACACCCAGCATGGGCTTCTCTCACTGGCGCTCAGAGCAGCCCCCCAGGCCTCCTTCCCTTCCTCCAAAAACCCCAGGTCCGAGGACATCAACAGGAATCAAGAGGCGAAATGGAGGGCGGAACTGAGGGAGGAAACATGGGGCTAAGGCGCCAACTCGTGTCCACCAGGCCCGCACCTGGAGGCTTTAGGGATCCAGAGGGACACACGAGGAGCCCTGGATCGCCCAGGCTCTATGAGCGGGTGATGAAGGGACCCAGGTTTGTATCCATCTCCCCTTCGGACCCGTCGGGGGTCACCACCTGTTTCTACCTAAATTCACCCGAACTGAGCTAGAAGTTAGGTCTGCGCCAGTACGGGTGACATTCTGCCCTCAGCTCCTCCCCAGCTCTTCTCAGTCTCCTCCGCACGTCCTCTTGCTTCTTTCCCCAGGAGACGGCTCCCCAGTGACAGTTTGCAAGCCCCTGGCCCCCGGGCCGCACTCCGCTCAAGCGCTTGGTTTTGCGTGTGCACAGCCCCCGGTCCCCGGCCCCCGGCTTCCGTGCGCTCCCAGAAGCTGGGCTCTCCAGTCCCTGGACAACTCCTAGCCACCGGCCCCACCTCTTGGCCCCTTGCCCACTAACTCCCGCATCGCAGACGATGAGGACCTTTCCCAGCCCACACCAGGTGAGGCCGAGGGAGGAAAGAGGGGACTGAGGGGGTCGGTCCACGATGTTCTGAAGAGGGGGCTACCATGCGGGCTTAACTGGGCAAGACAGGCCCTGCATGTGTGTGTCTTCCCAGCCGCACGGCAATACGATGAAGTAGATGTTACTCTGCCTCCCTTTTTCAGAAAATTACAGCTCTGAAAGTTTAAACTCTCCAAGCAGAAGCCAGTGAGGGCCAGGCAGCTCTGTGCGACGACAGAGTTCACGACTATTTCTGGGCCCCTCACCAGCAGCACCGGGGAGTTGCAACAAGCACGGACGGAAGTCACTGCAGCACTAGATTTTTCCTGTTACATTCACAGCTCTTTCCATGGGAATAACTTGAATCTTTCTTCCACAACTGACTTGTCTTCTGTTTACATTTACTTCCCTGCTGTCTCGTCCTGGCGGCCTCGGCGGTGACTTGGATGTGTCCATCTTCCATTTTCCATCCGTCTGGACTTTGCCTCGGCTTTGATCGCCTCGCCTTTGGGTGCGCTCAGCCGTCTCTGCAGCCGTCTCCGGTTTTAGTCCCCACCCCCTAGCTTGTGTGGCCTTTATGAAAGAAGTCCTGCTTTATTAGCACAAGGAGATTTACTAACTCAGTGTATAATCATCTGTTCTCTGAGCGCTGTTCTCTCAAGCCCAGCTTGCTGAGTATGTTTCTTAAATGCGCAGTAAAAATGCTGCATGCCTATCCACGTTTGCACTTGGGATTCTCAGTTCTGCAGAAGCTGCCCTCTGTTTAAACGGCTTCCTTCCAGTAGGCGCGGAGAAGGGGGACATTCCTGGTGCCTCCTGATCTGCAGGTGAGGCTCCTGGCTGCAAAGCAGTGTGGCCTCTGGCTGCTCTGCTTCGCTCTGGGAAGAGACTGTTCCCTGGAGCTGCTGAGTGAGCAGCAAGCCAGGGGAAGATGGTGGAAGGGACCCTGGAACTCGGGTGGTGGGTGTGGTGTGAAACAGGCTGAGGTGCAGTTTAAACTAAAGAAACAATAAACACTGCTATCACAAAAGAAGAAGAAGGAGAGCTCTTCGCCAGTTGAAGAGTGAAAAAAACACACAGTCTTGCTAAAAGGAGAACACAGAGGAGAGCCCCGCTCCGGGGCCCTGTCCACAGGCACTGGCCGGCCGGGACCCACGGCGCTGCCCGGAACAGCATCTGGCTGTTCCTCTGCTTTTGTTTTCCCGTTGGTCTGGTCTCATCTGCTTTCCCCTTCTCAGGAATCTTTGAAAGCGTGTTTCTGGTACCTCATGGTTTTAAGGAGGGGAGGAGGTGGGAGGAGGTACATGTTATCATCTCCCATCACCCTTCTGATTCAATCACCCTTTTTTAAAAAAATAAATCTCCTTTAGTTTACACTACGTGCACATCATTTCTTACTCCTTGAAACCTGTCTGCGGTGGACAGGTTTCTAACCTTTCCAGGTAGACGTGTGGGGCCGGGCCAGGCACCTGACCGTGCTGGCTCTGGGCTTCTTCCCGCACACAGCGCTCCAATGCGGATGAAGCGCCGATGTGGACAGGGGACAGAAAGCCTTGTCCTGTCTCAGGGGACAGCCTGCAAGAATAACTGTGGATGCAGAGGCTGTGGTGGGGCTTTTGGGGGTGTGTGGGGGGTGTAGTAAATACCTTCAGAAGTGAAGTTAGTAAGTTCTGTACTGCTGGTGTGCAGTGTTAAAGGACTGGGTTTTCCCAATTATTTTGGCCCATTCCTTTATTTAGAAAAGTCTTGTCTGTAGAAAGTCTGATAAAAATTGAATGTTAGCGGACACCGATGTGCTTCCAAGGCAGGACAATGGGAAAATGCAGCGCCCAGAGCGACCGGCCCGTGAGGTCCCTCTGTCCTCCAGGAGCCCTCACCTGTCTGCGCTGATCACCAGAACATCAGACATACGCCAGCACACACGCGTGTGGAGAACATTTGGGGACCGCTCTGTTTTCCCATCTCACAGAGGGACTGAAAGAACAGAAGTGTCTTTAGGGTAAATGGCTAGAGAAATTCCAATCTGCTTGCAGCGGGAGCCTTCCTCACCTCGCGGCTCCCCGAGAGCCGCTGGAAGGTGTCGGACTACACGCTGCAGGGTCAGGCTGTGGCCGGGGGGACGAAGCCACAAGCAGGTCGGCCCCAGACCCGCGGGCTGCTGCCTGGGGGTCTCACAGCGTTATGCTCACAGGGTGCCTGCTGGGGCTGCTCTCCCGACTGAGATGCCGTCCTCACCCAGGACAAGGCAGCCCCCTCTCAGTCCCGCCTTCTGAGTTTGCTAAGTGTGTTCGGACTGATTGCATGACTGTTCAACTTTGAGCCTCCTCGCTGACAATTCAGTTAGACGGGGCCCTGTGTCGTGTGGCTGAGGGCGCAGCCTCCCTTCCTCGGGACACGTGCAGCCAGCGTGCCTGCAGGTGACAGGCCCGTCAGCTGGGGTTCTTCCTCAGGGAGGGAGCCACGTGAGGACACACAGCCCGGGGAGGCCACGCCAGGTTACAGTGTTCCAGGCAATTCTCAGTCTCCCGTGCTGCTCCGCCTCTGTCCCAGAGCACAGTGCGCCCACGCCTTCCAAGGGCCCGCCCGGGTGCTGGCTGTCTAGTCCTGCAGGCTCCTAGCCAAGCACCCCGGGGCCCTGGACACGTCCAACCAAGTCTTGCTGTTCGCACAGCAGTGATGCTGTGACTTGTTCTTTCCAAAGTGCTGACACTGAGAGTAAAGTGGTGGGCAAGAAGTTACGTTCTCGCAGGAATCAAGGCAGTGCACTGTACCTGCAGTCTTCGAAATCAGCCGGCTTCGTTTAAAACATCCCGGGGAGCAGAAGGTTGAATGCCTGTAATACATCTCCACTCCTGGGTGCCAGTCATCCAAATGATGGTGCACCAGCCCGCTCAGGCGCCTTCGCATATGCTGAGAACTGCGCTAGGCCTTCCTTCACAGAACATCCTTCTCACGCGAAGCCACGAGCGGCAGGCCAGCCGTCCGATGCAGGCATCTGGCAGAAGTTTTCTCAAGAATGAATGAGTCTGGGACTTCACGAAAGACCGCTGGTCGCGTGTGTTAGCAATGAAAAAGTTCACAGTTTTACGTAGAAAGCAGAGTTTTGGAAAACTAGCATTTGTCACTGGAGACTGACAGCAAGCCGACCCTCAAAGCCATCTCCGACAGGAGTGGGGGTGAGAACGATGAGCACGGGTTTTGATACTGCACAACGAAAGTGTCACTGCAGGGGACAGCATGCGTAACGACGCCAGTGACCCATGCATGATGTCACAGCATCCACCAAGCGCCAGGCAGACCAAGGTGTCTCAGTGCCACAGCACAGGAAATACCCAGAGGGCGTTCGGAATCCACTTTGCACTGACCTTCAGAAAACGCGGCCTGCGAAGTTTTGGTTTGTACGACAAAAAATCTCCATGATTAAGTGAAAGGCTATCAATTTATATTTTCCTTTTTCAACCACCTATTTGTTGTTCCATTTACTTCAAACAAAACAATGCATCACACTCTGCTTAATGCAGAAGCAGATGAGAGACTCCACGGAGCTACATGAAGCAAACATTAAAAAGGTTTGCAAGAATAAAACAAAAAGCTATAATTCTTACACATTTTTTGGAAAACAGTTATTTTCCATAAAATAGATTATGTATATTAATGTTCAATAGGCTGATTATTATTTCATAGTTTTTATGGTTATTAGATACTTAATGGTGCTTCTGTCTTCATTTGAAACACGGTAAATAGTAGCGAGCATACATGCTCTCTAGTGCACTCATCTCTGAGCGTGTGAAGTGTCCAGAGGACCTCGTGACACAAACGTTCAGAAACGCGGGGCGAGGATGCTGGACGACAGGGAGTCCCCGAGGGGAGCGGTTCGCAGAAGAATGATTTTTAGTGAGTTACAGACAGATGCTGACTTACAATAACACCCTCCTTAAGCCTACAGAAGGTGACGAGGCCGTGTCCCTCCAACAAAATTAATTAACGAGAAAAGAAAGATTCATCCTTCATCTGGAAAGCCGGGCCCTGGCCGCGCAGAGAGGCGGGAAGACGCGGTGCAGACAGTGGGCGCCCAGAGCCTCTGCGCTCACACAGGCCACAGGCAGATCCCCGCTCGGGGCAGCTGGGAGGACAGCTGGTGAGAAGCGCAGAATTCTCACACGCGAGCGCATGTGGACAGTCCCCAGCACGCCAGGAACACTCTCCTGCTGTTTGTTTTGCTGCTTTGTTACATGGGCGACCATGATGTGCATCTGACCACGGGAACGACTTCAATTCCATAAACCTGCAACCCCAATGCCAACGATGTAAGAAAACAGGAAAAATGCTTTTCGCTTTAAAAGAGTAATTTTCTTTGGGAATTAAAATGATAGATGTGAAAATAATTATAATATTTAAATCATTTTCAATATCAAAGGTCGGGTCAAATTTGTGGTTTCATCAAAGAATCTCTGTCTCTGAAAAAAAGATTCAGCAGTTTTCTCAGCTCACAACATTGAAGATCTGATTTTCGAAATTATGGAGCTTTCAGAGTGACACGGGTGAGTGGACAGAGACATCTCTCAGCCCCCGAGACCACCTAACACCAGGCTGACGGGGTGGGCAAGCAAAGCAATGCTTAAAATCATTTTGCATGTTTCTTTAGTTGAGAAATAAGATGTGGCAAAAAGCACAGGTGAAAATAGAACTTAAAACAACTGGGCAAATTATTCCCACTCCCTGTTCAAATAATGTATCACTATCAAAGTATCAATTACTATTGTAAGAAATGAGTTGATATCATTCTATGACGCCTTACGATATTTTAAAAATTATAATTGAAGATTTTGTTTTCAGCAACAAAATAAAATTGAAAGATGATGAGCAAATCGGTATTTTTCTCCTTGACTAATAGTTTGCTTTTTAAATCAGTGAAGCTGATTATATTTAAATATTTAATAGTCATCGTATTCTGTAAAGCTGGACGTAACATCTGAAACATGCTAATAATAAGTTTGTGTTCCCATCTACTTGACGAGAAAACTACAGACAGGAAGCCTTGCCGCTGTTCTGAAGGACTCGCTGTCCCTTCTGCCCGTGCCTCTCAACTGCTGCCCCTCTAATGAACGCTCTGTCACTACCTGTCTACTACGAGAGTCTCTGATCTTTGACTTGGTCTTCAGCGGACGCTGCAAGCTCGTGGTGCCGTACAGGTCCTGGGAGGGAGACACTGAACGGCTCCTGTCCCCGCTGCTCAGCACACAGAGGAGCCTAAGTGAACGATGTCAAACTGGAAACGTTGCCCTACAAACGTCTCCTCCATCTCTTATCTACACGCCCAGGGCACTCAGGTCACTCAGGTGCCTGCGTGTGTCCGCAACATGCGCACGTCACAGAGACATGCACTGACGTGAGTGCTGGCGTGTCTGCAAATGTGGACCTGCTTTCCTCACACAATGCCTTTGTCACACGTCAGGTGTCCCCTCCCACGGCGGTGACTTGGGAAGGCCGTACGGAACCAACAGTTAGACACCAAGCTTCAGAGTTCTGCTGGCTTCCCAGAGCACTCGCTCTGACGCCACATATCTGTTTCTGCTGGGGACAAGGACGTGCTCTCCAGCAGCCCGCGTGTAACCGAACAGCGACAACAGCAGCGCTTCCTCCTAACCGCACTGCGCTCTGCAGTTTCCCAGCCCGACGCGGCTTGCGTGTGGGCGGCCCTGTTCTGGCCACACGCTCTGCACCGTCTGCAGGTCTGGACGGTCTGCTGCGGCAGCCTCCGTCCCACAGTTAAGTACCAGCCAGAACTCAGTCAGACCTTGCGACTCCCGCTCCTGTTTACACTCCAGCCTGAGCGACTTTCAACAAAGAATTAATGTCTCAGAAGCACGAGCAGCAGTAAGACTTCCGATGCAGTGACTCCAGGGGACAGATTCATCTTCTGTGACATTTTGTTCTGACAGAAGATGACTGAAGAAGCATAAATCCCATGTGTGGGCGTGTACATACATAAGACACTAGATGTTCCAGTACCTTTCATGAGACGTCTTTGCATGAAGTAGTAAAACTCCAGGCAGGGTGGGACAGAACACGGCTGTCCCCACAGAATGGGGTTCAGGGAAAAGTCCTGAAGTGGGAACAGGGTCAAGGATGAGTCCTCAGCTAAGGGGGCGGCTGGGAAGGTTGCTGATAATTCAGTTCAAAGGAGTGAAAATACATGCCCCAGCTTGTTTCAAACACTTGAAAAGACTCCTGAGGAGCACAGATGGAGACTGGGCTCACTGGCTGTCCGTGTTCTCCGCCAGCTCCCAGGCCTGACTGCCGTGGCCTCGGCATCTCATCGCCCTGTTGGATTCTCCGGCTCTTTCGACAGCGGTCAGAGGTTCTGCGGCACCTCACGAGCCGCTCACGCTCCTGCACCGGCCGCTGGCGCATCCTGAGTCCGTCTCCGCCGGCAGCACCCCCGCTGCCCGGGAGGTTATCTTCGGTGCGGATTTGTGAGACGCGTGAGAGCTGTACTGCGAAGTCACCATCCACGAGTCCTGGAGAACATCTGACTGCGACCTGCAGGCTCGTCTCTGGAATGCAGCTGAAGCTCAAAGTGGTCGTTTCATGAATTGGAAGCATCCCTGTGAGGTGACGCCAGCCAGGGGCTTCCAGAGTCTGGCAGCACAGCCGGCATCGATCTGCGTATAAAATTATTCCGTCTCCCTCCAAACGTACATGACGACACAACTGAATACACTGCCTGGAGCAGCTGTACGTCACTTCAAGGGTAAGGAGTTGCAACTGGAATATCGACTTTGGTTTATTATCAGTGATGTTCAGGAACGTCCAGCTCTCCATGTTTATTCAGCTGCTGTTGACTGAGCATTTTCTGGGCTCAGCCGTGGCGCTGGGCGCTGGGGGAGGAGACTAGGAAGAAATGTATAAAGACAGCAGACTTGGACCAGAAAATGACTTCAGCATAAAATTGCAGCTAGGAAGGAAAATGGTCTGTTATTGAGAGAGCACATCACTAAAGCTCATTTGGGAACAAACGTGGCGCGGCAGTGTAGACAAAGACCTGGAAGGCGCTCGGAGAGGGGCTCCAGAACGGAGACACTCGCTCAGGCAGCCCGGCTAATGGGGACGGGAGCGTGTGCCCTGCAGGACCCTGGGCCTGGCACGCACGGCGTCACAGAAGTGCCTCCCTTGACCTCTCCAGACCCTCAGGGTGCACCATCCTAGGAGTCAAGGCCACGGGCCCTACAGGGCCCCCTCACCACTGCACCCCGGCCAGCCCCTTCGTAGGACCGCTGCCTGGCCGTGCGGTCCCTTCTCTCCTCCTGGCCTGTCTGGCAAAGTATCACTATCAGTGAGTCAGAGCGGTAACTACTGCCCACCAATGCGCTCATCGTGATGCTTTCAGGAAGCATTTTTAGAAGTTTTCTCAGAATTTCATCTGTATGCGGCAGCAGCCACAACTCTGCTCATTGCTAGGGCCCAGCAGCACTCGGGGGTTGGATGCACTCGCTCTGCCTGCCCGCGGTGGAGATGCCCGCGGCGGAGATGCCCGCGGCGGAGATGCAGGTGTTTCCAGCTCTTGGCTGTTACAGTAGAACAACGCTGAGCGCCGTTCCGTGAGTTCTTTCCTGATGCTCTACCCTCTAGAGCACAGCGACCAGGAGTGGAAACACGGGTCACAGGCTCACGCCCGCGCCCTGTCACTGTGCCACCGCCCTGCCCTGCAGCTGGGCGACAGCGGGTGCTGCCGCGGGGTGCGCCAGGCCAGTGCCAGCGTGGTGGCTTCTCGGGGCTCAGTGTGCCCCGGCATCCCTGTGACAGAAGTGACTGTGCAGCTCCGCATCTGAAATATCTGTGCAGATCTTTTGCCATCATAACATTTTTTCTTATTAATCATCATTTCTTTACATCATTTTGATGAAAGTCCTCTGTCAGTGACATGTGCTGCAAATAATTTTTCAATGTCTGTGGCTTAGCTATTTTTAATGAGGTCGTCTGATTAGAGATGGTTACAACTCTGAGGTCAAGTTTATAAAACGTCATTCTATGATCTGTATTATTAAATGTGCTCTTTAAGAAATGCCTGCTTATCCCCCCCAAAGACACAGTCTTCAACATTTCCTTCTAGTAGCTTTATTCATTCATTTTTAGCTTGATGTCAGAGGCTTCTCACAGTAACACTGTAAATGGCGTGAGGTGAGTGGTGCCACCCACGGACCCCCACCTGCACGTGTCTGCTACAGGGTTAGTACAGAAAAGACACCCTTTCACCACCCACCCTGCCACACTGCTGAAAGCAATTTGTGTCTAAGTCTCGGTGAGGTTACAGCGCAGATTTTCTAACCTTTCACAGTTCCCCGCTGTCTTCATTTCTGTGGTTTTGTAAATATGGGCATTTTGTAAATCACGTTCCAAATCTGTTCTTCTTTATCGAGTTTGTTTTGGTTATTCTAGTTCCTCTGAACTTCCATGCATTTGAAAATCAGTTTGTCATTTTGCCTGTAGGATTGACTGAAGTTGTACAGAACTTAAAGGTGACTTCAGGGACAGCTGTCATTTTAGCAGTACTGACTCCTTCGATCCCCAAACGCGACCGTCCTCACTGCTGTAAACAGGGTGTCATTGTTAGCACAGAGGTCTGATTCGTTCTGGGTGACACTATTCCTAGAATTCTCACACGTCGCTAGTGGACATTTAAAACGGTAGGATAATACTGAAAATCAGCAGGGCAGTGTTTTACAAAGTTAAAACATAACATTAACATGTAACCTAGCAATTCCACTCCTAATTATCTACCCGAGGGAAATGAAAACACAAGTCCACATGAGGACCTGCACAAACACTTTCCAGCCACCACTAGTCGGAGCCATCAGGAAGCAGAGACAGACCTGGTCCCGGCACCTGGTGAATGAATCCACAGACGGTGTCTGCCCATCGTGGGAAAGAGTTCAGCAACGAAAAGCCACGGAATACTGACGTTCTCGTGCAGGTGGACCTGGGAAATGCAAGTGCAGTGAAAAGTGCCTGATGAACAGGATCACGTATTTTGATTAGTGGGTAAGAAATGTCCAGAAAAGGGAACTCTATCAGCAGAAAATTTTGTTGAAACGCGTTTTGCTGCCCAGCACTGTGATGAATGTTCCGAATGCATCTGAAAACAACGGTGATTCTGTTTTTGTTGAAGAAGTGCCTATAACAACTAGCAGGGCGCGGGGCTAATCCTATTTTCTGATCTTTTCTAAAATGCTTCCAGTCTCCTCTACCAAGCTCATCAGTCACCTGGTAGTTTCCAGCTCTGACTTGTGTCCAGCAGTTATGGGTGTCGATGTTCTGGTTATTACACTTCCCTCCTTCTTCATAGTTGTGCTCTCTTATTAGACACATGCATGTGACAGCAACCAAGGGTGCTGGGTGACTTGTCATGAAGTGTACTGCTCTCTCCAGTGGAACCCTTTGCTTGGAGACCTGCTTTGTCTGAAGCAATAATAACAATCACAGGCGGTTCCTGACATACAGTCTCCCAGCATGTTGTCTTCCGTCCTTTATTTTCAAGGTGCTTGCAGTCATGTTCCAAGTACTTTCCTATCAACAGCCTGGAAACGATTCTTTGTTTGCTTTCTTTATTTTGTTGCAGAGGACAGGTGCAGGCAGGAATGAAGGTGAGCGAGCAGGCAGGCAGGAGGAGAGAGGAGAACAAGCACTTATTTATTTTATTTACTTGTTCACCTTGCTGGGTCACCCACCGGCCCTGGGTCTTGAACCCGGGACCTTGGGATGTAAGCGGGGCTGCACCCAGGGCGTACAGGACCACTAGGCCACCAGGGCATGCCTGTTTCTTTGCTTTCTATCTGCTTTATTAGTTAGGTTTTTATTCATTTTTATTTAAGTTAATAATTGCTGTATTTTGAACCAGGCCTCTGTTCTCAGTACTTGACTGCTGATTCTCCGCACTGCTCTGCTTCCCTCCAGCTCTTGTTCTCTGTCCTTTTATGGGCGAGTGAAACATACTTTAGTGACTTCATTTTATCTCCCCTATTGACTTTTTAGTCATGGCTCCTGCATTTTTTAGAGATTGCTCTAAAAGTTACAATGTGTACCTTTAACTTATCAGCCTCTAATAAATATTTTGCATGCGTCACAAACGCTGTACGACGATCAACAGCAGCCAGCAGCCACTGGCGTCAGCCTGGCAGCTCCCCAAGCACGGATGCAGATGCCGAGATCCACGGGACCTCACCTCCCACAACTCACAGTCCGTGAAGATCTGCAGAGAGAGAAACATACACTTCTACTCCTCTGCCCTTTTCTCTGGATAAAACGAGTCTCCATCTCTCCATCAGGCATCACTCAGTGACAGCCAGGATCTCTCACAATTATTCTGTGGTGGCAGGTCTGCAGGACACAAACTCCCTTTCCACTTTTTGCTGCTGTTGTTGGGAAAAGACCTTTACTTCGTGTTCTGAAGGCCACGCTCCCTACGTGACACGCCAGGTCTGCGGCGCTTCCGCCTGGCGCCGTCCGGGCCCCGCCACTGTGCGTGGCCGCAGGTGGCAGTCACTCTTCTCCAGCTGTCCTCCGCGTGACACGTCTTCTGTGGTGGCTGCTTCTCAAGGTGTGTTCCTTCTTCTTCTTCTTCTCTTTTTTTTTTTTTTATTAGCGATTTGGACATGCTGTGCCTTGTTGTCTTTTTCCTTGTATTACCCTGCTTGGGGCTCTCTGAGCTCTACGGATCTGTCGGATGACGTTTTCAATTCATTTAGGAGAGTGTCTATCCATTATTTCACGTCTTTTATGTCCTACTTTCTCCTCACTCTGGGACTCCAACCAGACATTAGGTTGTTTTATAATGTCTTGCCGATCGTAGATACTCTCGCCTTTTCACTCTGTCCTATTTTTAATCTTGACGTGCATGCTTGAATTCTTTTTATTTATTAAATAGTCCTCAGTTCTCTTGTTATTTCCTCTATCGCATACAAACCACTAATAAATCACTGAAACATTCGTCTTCGCTCTTCTATTTTTTATATCTACCACTGCCAGCTCTTTTTAAAAAGAATTTCCATGCGCTGGATTCCTACTTGCTGACTCACACGCCCACCTGTGCACACTACCTGACACTGAATGCATCTGTGTTAAGGCCTTGCCCGAATGCCAGCAGCTGGGTCCTCTGGGCTTCCTGACTACTTTTTCTTCTGACTCTGGGGTATGTCATCTTATCTCACATCTTTTATTGCATCCCAACTGTTTGTAAACAACAGTGTGGCTGAGAAAAGTAAGATTTACATCTGCAGATGACTTAACTCCCCTCCGCCAGGCTGGAGGTGGCTGTTAGTTTCTGATCTGGAAGAATCACCACGAACGCAGCAACCTCAGCAGCCCGGCGCTCCGCCGTGGTCTGTGAGACGGCGTCTGCCTCGGGCCAGCGGCTCACACCAGCCCTGGAGCGCTACACGCCCGCCCTTCTGGGTTCGGTCCCTCACCCTTTCTGGTTTGTGCCACCTCCATCCGCAAAGCAGCCTCACTGCCGCCTTTCTTCCAAGGCCTCGTGTCCTCCCGCCACCTCCTGCCTCTGGCTTCTACCTCTGAGGAGCCTCGTGATGGCAACGTGCCCACTGGACACCGTCAGAGAGCCCCTCCCCTCCAAGGCCCTAGACTGCATTCTCGCTGCAAAGTGCCCCATCACGTAAGGGGCCCATCCACAGCGCTGGGGATTCAGCGTGGACATTTCCGAGAGGCAGTGTTCGGCCTGTCCCGAGGTGCCTGCAGGCCAAGTCGCCAGTGTGCGCAGGGACTGACCTCTCCTGCTGCTTCATACCGCTAAGTGCGCCAGCGCCTCTCTCACTGGGCTTCCCTTTAGACAGGAGGAAATTGTTACCAAATATTCTTAGACATTAAAAAATGTTATTCTGAATGGTTCTGAAGGTCTAGCTCTTAGGAAATTTTGAAATTTTCAAAATTTCAAAGTTAGAAGAATTGGAAAGTATTCATTCAAGTGGAGACCACTCAGTCTCGCAGTGACAGAATTCCCAAGTCACTGCCATTGGAGGGCCACTGCACAGACCACCGCTCCCACAGGCCCTGCAGCTGCGAGCCAGCTCTGCCCGCAGCCGTCTGCCCGCAGCACTGAAACACACCCACCCGGAGGGTCAGGCTGTGCTGAGCAGGGGTCGTCATGTCCTGACTCACTAGTGCTTCTTCTCCAGCACCTAGAATAATTCTCGGCACACAGTGAGGACACGACAGTTGTTTGATGAATGAATGAATGAATGGAAGGTATTAGAAAAATGCCAAGAGTCCATTTCTTTGAAAAACAAACACACGCGTTTGCTTAGTAAACACGTGTTAGGAACCGTGCAGAGCAATCCATACACATCACCTCCTGCACGCAGCGCTTACTCATCGGAACAGCAGTTCTGGTCTCGGCTGTTCACCAAGCTCATCTGTGTGGTTTAAAAACTCACAGAGAACTAGGCTAACCAAGACGCTGATTCAAAATAACACACAGGAGATGGTTGGGCAGCTCCGTCGTCGTCGTCTTCTTTTTAAAGCTGTATAGGTAAGTCCCCAGCAGTCAGAATTGAGGACTGTGTCCACGTTCGCAGAAGGCTTTCAATGTATTAGATTTCTTATTGTGTTTCCAATAAAGATTTTTGAAACAGATACAGGCATCGTAAATGTTACCAACTCAACCGACACACACACAAGCTGAGATGATGTTTCTGATTTCTGAGGGAACAAAGACGAAGACAAGGGGCCCTGACACTGAGGGCTTTCAGCGTGAGCAGCGGACATGCCCGACGGTGTGGGAGGCAGCGCTGGAGCACAGACGCAGAACGTGCTGGGAACACAGACGCCGGCTCAGTCCTTCGCGGGACAGGGAGGCGGGGCCTGAGGACAGAGGGGCAGGAACGTCCGTGCGATGAAGCCCCTCGTGGGAAGCGGGAGCCCCGCAGCGAGCCCGCTGGTGAGGACAAGGCTCAGGAGCGATGGGCCGCTGGCGCCACTGCGCACACTCCACAGACAAACGCCGACTCGCCGCTGTCTTCAAATCGGTGTGTGAAGAAAATGAGGGAAGAGGCATGAATTCTATGAAAGCAAGTCTATGCTCACAAAGTACGTGTTTAGATCTATTTGATGTGTAACTGAGAACATTATCAAGACTCACAACCAAACAACTCAACGTAGGGACAGACGGTGAGGCATGACTGGACCTGAGGCCGAGAGAAAGCAGGGCGAGGGAGGAGAGGTCTTCTAACGCCACTGTTCTGCCGGCGGAGTACACCCCGTGTTGGTCCTGCGACCCTCCTCTTTAAACACTTCTCGTTAGCACGCATGCAGCTCTCATAGGCAAGCTGTCCAGACTGAAACCGGCCCCTGTGGAAGTCCTGTGGTTCTCAGCGGACCGTGCGAGCTTTCCGTCGCTCTGTAGCCAGGTTTCCCGGGTCACAAACCTGCATGACACACAGGACGTGGCCACACTGCTGGTCAACACGCCAGCGTTCTGACGTTGAGACGCTCGGACCAGAGGGCTCTGCGCAAAGGACTACAGACGTGGAGCAACGAATGACAGGGGTCGTCATTTATCACAATGGGTCAGACAGAGCTGCAAGTGCTCCATACGTTAAGTCACTGGCGTCCCCGTCGCCATGTGACAGAGGGGTCGGAGCTAACGCATAGGTTAGAGCGGCCACCACACTGCTGGTCCACAAACGGCAGAGCTGTGACCCCACTCTTGGCTGCCTCTCCCTTCCTCCCATTCACCCGTCCTGCTTCAGCTGTTTATCTGCATTATTTGGGTTAAATGGATATGCATGTGTTTTCTCAACACTGAAAATCTTATCAGGCTTTCTACGTGTATGTATATTTTAAATACGATTCTATATCCAGTATCTCCAAAATTTAGTCAGGTCTAGGTCTATATCTAATACTTCTTGATAATTCAGAGACATTGCAATAGTATTAGCTCATGATTTGTATTTTGTAAACTTACCAACAATTACATTCATCTTTCCTACAGCGATCCTTGTAAATGCGAGATTGAGGGAGTGGATTTGAATGTTGATAATTTTCAAGCATATGACTTTTTTCCCCCTTGGTCCTCTGCAGAAGAACACTAACCAAAATGTCACTGAGCTAAAAACAACGACGACAAAGAGAAATGATTACTCTTAAACTTGCAGTATCTCCAAGAGAGGTGCTGGGCGCTCGTGCTTGGGGTCCCAGCAACAGAGAACTCCGCTGCAGGCCCCGGACACATGGGAACACGCCTCCAGCCACGAAACTTTACAATCACAAGACCGCTGATCGCTCCTATTATACATGCTGACTTAGCTACATGCATAATGCTTCTCCATCAATGACCTCGTTTCATGTTCCAATTCTTTGACACCCCAAATTCAACAGGCCCTGCTGAGCTTGCGAACTTGCCCCGTCTCATCATCTACTCCTCTCTTTCCCTGAACTTTGCCCAAAAAACATCTTCACAAACAAAAACAAACAACTTAAGGACAGTCCCACTGGGAAACAGTCCTCACGCACTGAGTCCAGGAGCTTAGTTGTAAATGTTGGTCAAAGGTGAGCAACACTAAGTTCCTGACATCCACAATACATGCCCTCCATTGCAAAGGGCGCGTCCCTGCCCGAGGACAGCCACGGGGCACAGGCGGCAGGATGTGTCAACCCCTGCAGCTCCCGAGCCGGGCGCCTGGCGAGGGGGCTGCCTGGACGCTGAGGCATTCACACACGGCGACACTCTCGGTTGTAAACCAGTCTCCAAAAGTCACTTCAAGCTATAACTTCAAGTGCCTGTTTGCGAAAATGTTAGGGCTCCGCACAACGTAAATTAAATGAGGCCGCCAGTCACTTCACTTCACAAGGGGCAATCAAAAAGGCATGCGTCACCGGGTTCAGCCTGCACAGTTTGCTGACAGGGTCCTCTGCAGACAGACGGGGAAGCTGCTGCCGCCTGTAACGGGGGCCACGACACAGCAGCGACACAGACGGGCGGCACGACGGCACCCGAGCCCCGGGTCCGGCCCCCCGCACTCACGCCATGGGCCGGAGGGACCCTCCGCTCTGAGGCAGTGCCTCAGTTTCCAGACTTGCCCCGGCTGGTAACAGCCGCCCACCAGCACGAGGCAGCGAGACGCTGAGACCAGCCTCAGAAGCCCGGAGCCTGCTGCCCTCGCACGCATGTGCGCCCCCTCCCTTCTCTGCTGGCCCCTCCTCCAGGGGACACACTGTCGTCACTCGGACCCGCGGGAAGGAGACGCAGGGAGTTCAGTGACGTGGTCCACGCCACACAGCCCAGGAAGTGGGGAGCTGGGGTGCAAGTGTGGGTTCCGCTTAGTTTACCGTAGTCCAGTCTCCTTACTAAATCATCCCACCCCGCTTTACAAAGAGAGCATCACTTTCTTTCACTAAACTACGTAGGACTTGTTAGGAACATTCTTCTAAAGCCAATCAAATACATGTCAGGACTGCGTGAACTCTGCGGAAGGGAGATGTGACATGCAGGTGTCACCAGGCAGCTCTTTACCCTGGGTTGTGACGGCCGACCCAGCCCCTGCTCGGAAAGCCTGTCGCCGTCTCCTTTTCGGGACGCGGCCACACTCCCACTCTGTGCTGCAGCTCGGAGCATCTGTCCCGCCCTGAGCGGCCGATCTCAGCAGCGCCGTGAGGCAAACGGCTACGTCTGCCTCCCCGGTGGACTCTGTCCTCACACACCGCCGTCACGCTGCAGCCTCGCTGGGCAATCTTGGGCGCTGGACAGACACTGACCGATGCCTCCAGCACCAATGCCCTCCCAGAGGGTGTGCCCCGGCCACACCGGGTGCTGGGGGCTCGGCCCTGGCTGACCCGACGCCAGTGTCTCCCAGGTGCTGTCGTGTCAGGCACACGACCAAGGGCTCAGTCTTAAAGAGAATTAGGGGTGAGGTCTGACGGCCACTTCTCAGCGACGTGACTTCCGTCCAGCTCAAAGTCTCTGACACTCTTGTAAAGTTAAGGACTGACCGCTTACAGAAAACTGGGGATGGCAGGAGAGTATCGAACACAGTAGTAAGAGTTGACAGGCGCTCAAGATTCATCTTACGCCTTCAAAGTTTGTTATCTTAATTAAAACAATCCTTTCTTTTTTCAAGTTTGGTTCTGAGGAATTTCCTGATGAAGATACCAAACTGCTCGCCTTCAACACAGTCAGGAACAAAGATGGGCAGAAGGACGGCGACTCGGGGCAGCCAGTCGTGATGCCAACTCGCTTCATCACACTCACCTCGGTGTGGCCCCACAGTGGCTCCGACGCCGGGGCTCACGCCGCGGGCCCGCCCGCAACACCAGCCCCGCACACTCGGTCCCGCGCCCCCTCACCTGTCACTGACTTCATGTTATGCATCAATTTGACTGAAACTTAAATAATTCCATACCATTGAATTACAGCGGCACATATCCATACGTGCTGGATACACTGATTACCTTTTTCTAATAACTTCACACCCAGTCATGGACACTGAAAAGCAACTGGCCCGCAGAGCACCTGGAGTGACGTCGTGGAGCATCGGGGAAGCCACAGGGGCTGAGACAGTGGTGTCACCAGCTGCGATGGGGGCCGCGCATTGAACTTCCTGTGTCTGTTTTCTCGAGGATGCAGCCAGGTAATACCCTCTTCTGTGGCCGCGGGGCGATTGAAGGGCTGTGCAGACGTGCGCGACATCTGCATGTGCAGACACTGACCGGTGTCCGCAGAAGCCACACCGCAGTGGGCAGCCCCCACAGGACAGGCGGCAGCACTTCAGCCGGGCTGCCCTTCCCTCTGCCCTGCAGAGTCCCAGCTTCGCTTCTCACTGAGGCTCTGCCCTTTTCCTATTCTTTGAGAATGAGTGTACTTAAAGAGTTTTACAGAACAATTCGGATTAGTATCTGCTTTTGTCAATGTCTGCCCTGCCCAGAACTTCCTTCAGCCTTATACAGAAAGTAACCACAACATCAAAGAACCAGGATCAGCAAAAATATATGTGACAAAATTTTACAAGTCAGTGGCCCCTAGTGGCTTGGTGGTTAAGTCTGCTGCCTCCGGCCAGTGCAGTCCACATATATCCCAAGGACCCGGGTTCACGTCCTGGGGCCGGGGAAACAGGTAAGAGGAACAACTAAATAAAAGAGCGATATGCTCTTTCCTCCTCTCTTTCTGACTGCCTGATGGCCTTCATCCCTGACTGCACCCTTCCTTTAAAAAAAATTACGAGACATATTTAATTAATTAATAAATTCTTAACCCACTTAATCGAGGTCAAACTATTTCTGCTTTTAGAAGTTCAAAACAATTAACCCAAAACAAAGCAGTATTTTCCAAAAGATAGTTCTACTTATGTTTACATGATCACACCTTAACTTCAACAACCGGTCTTTGTTTCCAAAGTGGAAATTCCAGGTTATCCTCAGACCTTCCTCCGGCGGCTCTTGAGAAGACGCTGCGGGGCGGATGCGTGGCTGCGACAGAAGCCACAGCTGACAGAGAGCAGGGCACAGGCTTTGAAACAGGCCGAGAGGACTCAGAGCCGCTGGCAGCGCCCCCACCCTCTGTGGACAAGGGGGTGCTTTGTCACAAGAACAAGACAACTGACTTTCATGGGAAAATTTTTTTAACCGATAATAGTTTTTAGAGTCAAACAAAAACTTAGGCTCAAATTTTTTTAAGCGCGTGTTCTGGAAATGCCGCTAGATCTCGCAGCCGTCAACTCCCTCACGTGGGAGCGCTGGCCTCGCGTGGCCGCAGTACCACCAGACGCCGTGTGTGCAGGGCTGGTGCCGGCCACACGACCCTCGGGACTGGCGCCTGCTGCTTCCAATGCCCTTTCCAGCACTTTGCAGAATCTTCCTGACATTGGAGAGATTTTGGAGGACGAGTCTGAAATGGGTGCTGGAAAGTGCAGCCTACATCACAAAGTCCTCTGGGAAATTAGTGCGTATGTTGAACCCACTCAGAAACAAGCGTCTCTTCAGTCATCCAGACACACTCAGCAGTTGCTGGCACCTTTCTCTGAGACCGTTTTAGTTCCAATCATTTTATGATCAGTATGGGGATCAAATATTTCTTCGAATGATTCATAATGAATCAGAAAGATGGTCTCAAATACTGTGACATTTTTCATTAAAATTGTATATAGTTAAGGTGTTATGATATTTTATATAAAATACATAAGTGAAATGATTACTATAGTCAACTAACTTATCTTCGCATCGCAATGACCTTTTTCCCTGTAATGAGAGCATCTGGAATCTACACTCGTAGTAAAGTTTCCCATTTCAATACAGTGTTGTAAACTCTGGTCAACAAGTGGACAACTGCCATTGCTACTGGGATGATAGGTGCGAGGTACGTGGGAGTGTTTGCAGAGGGTTTCCCGTCGGGGCGCATCCAGACAGCGCAGCCCCAGAGGCCGTCGGTCACCTATCTTTTCTGTTCAACACAGAACTTTCCAGAGGATCTGTCAACAACTCAACTGAGTAAATGCATATTAGAATGATTCCAATGCTAAAGAAAATTCCTCGCAGCAGTTGTGCTGACAGTGTCACTCGTCGCCTGCGTGCAAACAGAAGCAGCGCTTGTTTCATAGCCTCGGTGCAGCCAAGGCGGCAGCAAAATCAGAGAGGTTGTGCAGGAGAACTCTCCTGAACTCTGCAGGGATTCTCGTTTGTATTATTCTAACAGGTATTTGACAACTGGGAGGAAAAGGGCTGGATGTGCAAAGCCTCCTGAGAGAACGGTTGTTTCTGTGACAGACAGGGTCACAACATGAAGACAAAGCTGCAGCTGCACGGGGACAGGCTACAATGACGATAGCGGCCAGATGAAATTCTTAGGTCCCAGTAAGGCTGACCCCATCTGACAGGACAGCCCTTCCTATTTACAAGGAAACACCTTTCTCGAGGGACCTGAAAGTGTCCTGAAAGCGTCATGACTGACCACTACAGATGGGAAACACCGAAAGGATGAGTCTGGAAACTGACAGCAAACCAGGACACAGACAAGCTGCAAGGTTGCTGAGCGGAGCACGAAAGAGAAAGCCCGGGGCCAAGCACGCCCGAAGCGCTGCCCGGCCTGGGGATACGCGCGCTGAGCTCTCTGGACCCGTGTGTGGCGGAATGACACGTTTAGAATCCCATTCAGCAGTATCGTGGGGCTCGCTGAGAAGGGAGAGAGGATTGATGGGAAGCCAGCGGACCAGTATGAGCAAAACACAAACATTCACACCTGAAGGTGATGGTGATGATGATTTCCTAGTTAGTACCCGCTACTTCTTCCTGGGATGATTTTAAAATGTGTTACCCAAACTGGGATATATACTGTATTTCTAATTCTTAGACGTACATAGTGCTGTTCTGAAACCAACACTGTGATGTGTGCTTGTGATGGGTTAAAGTGTGCTCCTCTCCATCATCTGCGAAAGACCTCATCCGAGTACCCCAGAACATGCCTGTATTTGGAGAGAGGGCCTTTACAGAGATGAGTACGTTACAATGAGCCCTGTGGGTCCAATCTGACCGGTATCATTACGAGAAGACCTCTGGACATGCAAAGAGACATCAGGGATGCATATGCAGAAAGGAAAGGCCACAGAGGAGACCATCTGCCCGTTCAGAACATCCCAGAGAAACTCAGGTCTGCCAGCACCTCTATATTGCTCTTCCAGACTCCATTACCTTGAGAAACTGTGCTGGTTAAGCTGCCCAGTCTCTGCGACTCTGTTGTGGCAGCCCCAGCCTACTACGACAGTGAGTGAGCCACGTCTTCGTCCTGCCCCATCGGAGAGAGGACACATTCTCACTGGAACAGTAAGCCCGAGCGTGGTGTAGACGCACGTGGTCAGGCAGACCCAGGGTCAAAGTGGGAGGGAAGATGGTGGCTGAGGTCACCCTTTATTTGGTAGTATCATCTAAGTGGTACTAGTAACCTGTTCTGTGGAAGTAACAGTGCCAGGGGCCCCACAGCACCTCAGGAACAGCGTGGCAGCGCTGAGGGGACTGCCTGCGCGATCTCGAGCACCTGAGTGTCTGAAGGTGGGTCTGCGGGGACCGCATGGTAGTGGCAACAAGGCACGGCTGTGGCAGTGGCCCCTGGCGGACCCCAAGTACGGCAGCGGGCCCAGCCTCAAGGTCCAGGGCAGGAGGACTGAAGATTGCTGGTGACACAGGCACCTGGCTCCAGAGAGGCCCAAGAGGATCTGAGGTGGGGACCCCAGCTCCATGGAGATCAGAAGCCCAGCAAAGAGCACAAAGGAGGGGGCCACACTCCTCCTCGTCAACCCGAGACCTGTGCTCCAGCAGAGGGGCTCCAACAATGTAGCAGAGGGACTGCTGGGCCCAGTTTTCAGGGTCCTCAGAAGAGGGAACCTGACGATCCCCACATGTGCAGACTCCCATGCCCCCTGCAGACCACTCACCTGTATACCCCTCTCCCAGCAAGCATCCGTCTTCTTGATTGAATGGGAGATCCTGACTGAAGAAGACTGCCAGGGTCAAAACTATAAAACGAAACCAGACGCCACCAGATGCCACCTACCAACTATGCAAAAAACAAACAGCGCAGCTACAAAGATCCCGTGGGGGAGAAAGAACTCAAGACGCTAACTGCTCAAGCTCTGGGTGCAAGGACATCACAAGAGGACTCCTCATCAGAAACCAATTTTGAAGACCGGGGCGGGGAGTCGTATCTTTTTAGTGGAAAAAGAATTAAAAAAGCGTTCACAGAGAAACTCAAAGAGTTTCCCTGACAAACCAAAGCTGAAGGAATTTGCTGCCATGACACTTCCCTTACTAAGTGTGGGAAGATGCTCTTCTATCTGAGTCAAAAAACCGAGTTCACAACGTAATGTAAAAAGAAAATAAACAGATACTAAAAACCAGAAAACAAAAGTCAAATGGCAGTACCAAGCCCTGAAATATCAATAACCAGCCTGAATACAAAGGGACTAAAAGCCACAATTAAAAGGCACAGAGTGCCTGGATGAATTAAAAATATAAACTTTAATTATATGCTGATCGTGAGAGTCATTAAAGAAATATAGACAAACATGGACATAAGGTACAGGGATGGACAACGGGACTCTTCAAGTCAATGGTGAATCCTAAAAAGTAGGACCTACTAGATTCATGTCTGACTAAATAAAGACTTATGACCAAAAAGGTAGCGAACGCTAAAGATGGTCAATGTACAACAACAAAGAGATCAACAGAACAGGAATACATACTAAACACACATACACTGCAGGATACCCAAGTATTTTAAACAAGTACTGAAAGAACTCAGGGGCCAGTGGTAGAAACACAGTGATAGCGGGAGATTGTCACACCCCACTCACAGAAAATGACAGGTCATTCAGACAGAAAAAACAAGCAAAAAACAACCAGTAGCTTTAAATGACAGATTAGACGAGCAGGCTTCATAGATATCTGTAGCGTATTTTACCCCCAAACAATAGACTACCTGGCTTTTCAAGCATTCATGGAACATTCTGAAGGCTAGACACACACTGAGTGTTAATAAATTGACAAAATTGAACATGTTCGTATCTAGAATCTTTTTGGATCACAATGGCACCCAACTAGAAATCAACCTAAAGTGGCAAGTGGAACTCACAAAGAACTGAAGAATAAATAAACTGTTATTGAACTACTGGGTCAACAAGGAAATCAAAGGTAAAATTTAAAAATACCTGTAGTCAAATGAAAATGAAGACATGATTGATAACCTCTGGGATACAGCAAATTCAGTCATAAAAGGGAAATTTATAGCAACACAATCATATCTCAGAAAACAAGAACCACATATAAAAAATATAAGTCTTCACCTAAAGAATCTAGAAAGAGAAGAAAAAAAATGAAACCAAAAGCAAGGAGAAGGTAGGAAACAATAAAACTTAGAGCAAAAAGAAAAAGAAAAAGGAAAAAAGAAATAGGGATCAAAATGACTATTCAGAAAATCAATGAAACCAAGAGCTGGTTTATTGAAAGGATAAACAAGACAGACAAACCACTAAAGAGGCTCATTAGGAAGATGATAAAGAAAACATAAATAAATCAAATCAGAAATGAAACAGAAGCTACAACCACACCACAGAAACACAGAAGATCATAAATACTGTGGATACCTTTACTCAACAAATCAGACAACCTAGAAGAAAAGAACACATTCTTTAAAATGTATAGCATTCCAAGACTAAATCAGAAGAATGGTTCAATCACAAGCAGGAGTTTGAAATAGCAATCAACAATTTCCCGAGACCAGATGGTTTCACTAGTGAATTCATTTTCAGAAGAATTAATACGAATCCTCAAACTGTTCCAAAAAAATGAAGACTAATATCTAGACACATTTTACAAAGTCAACATTACCCTGTTTCCAAAACCAAAGACATCACCAAAAAATAAAATTAAAGATTACTATCTTTGATGAATATTGATATAAAAATCCTTAACTAAATGCTAGAAAACTGAATTTGACAACTCATTAAAAAAATCAAACACCAAGATCAAGTAGGATTTATTCCAGGGGTGCAAAGATGGTTCAACATATTTATCAATAACTTTAACTGTCAATAATTTTGATATATTGCATTAACAAAATGAAGGACAAAATTCACCTGATCATCTAAATAGACCAAAAAAAAAAAAAAACTGATAAAAATAAACACTATTTTCGTTAAAAATTCTCCAAAATATGCATATAGATGAAACACACCTCAACATAATAAAGGCTTATATTTGACACACTCACAAACAACATCATATTCAATGAGGAAAAACTGAGAACTTTTCCTCTAAGATCAGGAACAAGGCAAGGATGCCCACTATCCCCACTAATACTTAATAGTGATGGAAGTCCTGGCCGATGCAATTCGACGAGAAAAGGACATAAGAGGTATCCAGATTGCAATGGAAAAAGTGAAACTATCACTATTTGCAAATGTCCTGATAATATACACAGAGAAAATCCCAAAGGCCCCAGAAAAATGCAACTAGAAACAGTAAACAATACAGTTAAGTGGCAGGCTATCACACCAACATTGAAAAATCTGTTGTACTTTACATATAGGTAAAGAACTTGTGAGAGAGAATTCAGAAAAAGAATCCCACTTATAATTGCATCAAGGAAGGATACTCTGACATGCAAATCGATGCATATTAAACTGCATCAACAAAGGACAAAACCATTTCAAGAAGCATAGATAATGCATTTGACAATATTCAACATATATTTGTGATAAAAACCCTCATCTAAATGGGTATAGAAGGAATACATGTCAACATAATAAAGGTAATACATGACAACATATTATGCTGACTACATGTCAACATAATAAAGGCAACATATGACAAACTCAAAGTCAAAATCATGCTTAATGGTCAAAGGTTGAAAGCTTTTCACCGCAGATCAGGAGTAAGTCAAGGCTGTCCTTTCTCATTATCTGGCATTAAATATTCCATGCCTTAGCCAGAGTAAGTCAACAAGAAAACGATATACATGATACCTAAATTGGAAGTATAAATGAAATAATCTCTAATTGCAGATGACATTAAACATACATTAAAAACCTCAAAGAATTCAGGATACCATGATTAGAATAATAAACTAATAAGATACAAAATGTGTTACATTTCTATATGCAAATAACGAACTACCAGAAAATCAGGAAAACAATCTCATTTACAATTGCAGAAACCTAATTTAATTCCTCGTAACAAATGTAATCAAAGTAATGAAAAACCTGTACACTGAAAGTTACAAGACGGTGTTGAAAAAAAAGAACACCCCAAATGGAAAATATTCTGTGTTCATGAATTCAAAGACTTAACATCATAACTAGTTATAAAATGTAAAGAAATATACAGATAAAAGGCAATGTCAATGACATTCTTCAGAGAGGTAACAGAAAACTCGTGACATTTATTCGAAACTATAAAAAGACCCAGACTAGCAAAACAATGCTGAGCAAAAAGAATAGAAATGGCATCATAATTCTGACTTCAACCTACACTACAGGCCAACAGCAATCAAAACACCACGGTCTTGGAATGAAAATGGACACAGACCAGTGGAACAGATTTGAGAGCCCAGTGTAGACCACGCACATGCACGAGCAATCCTAACCAGGGCGTCAGGGGCACCGATGGAGCGAGGCAGTCTCTCCAACAAAGGGCTGGGGGGTGGGCAGCTGCACGAAACTAGATCACTTTCTAACACCATACACAAAACTAACTCAAAATGGAGTACAGACTTGCATGTAAAACACAAAAGCATAAAATACACAGAAGGAAAATGAAGCAATGCCGTTACTAACATGGGCCTCACCAATGTGTCTGGGGAGCTCTACTTTTTCTTTTTCAATGGCACTGTGTCAGGCTAAAAAATTTCTGCAGAGCCAAAGAAACTATCATCAAAATGAAATGACACCGTACGGCATGCAGATGATTTTCGCACTTCCTACTTTTAGGAATGGGTTAATATGAAAAATACATAAATAATTCCTCAAACTCAACAACACACAATCTAGTTTAAAATGGGCAAAGGATCTGAGTACACTTCCACGGAGAGATATACAGATGCCCAAAAAGCAGCTAAAAAGATGTGTATTGTCCATTACTAGGGAAAGTGTAAATCAAAACGAGACAGCACCTCACATCTCTGAGGATGACCATGACCCAGAGAAAAGAGGCACCGGGCGGTGGTCCAGATGCGGACAGAAGGGACCGGTCGCACACTGTGAGAGGGAATGTAAACTGGTGCAAACTTTATAGGAAAGCAAAATAGGGATTCTTCAAACAACAGAAAATAGAACTTTCACGCGTCCCGGTTACTGCACTTCCGAGTTCCTACCCAAAGAACACGGAGGAGGAAGAGATGCGTGCGCCCCACACTCACTGCAGCACTATTCACAACAGCCAAGATCTGGAAAGAAGCCGAGTGCTCACTGACAGGGCAGTGGACGCGGAAGACGCGCACGGACATGACGGACGGAGCACGACGCAGCCAGCAGACCACGAAGCCCTGCCACTCAGGACGCACAAGGACCCGAGAGGGAAAGTCAGCACCGCAAGATCTCACTTAAATGTGATACACAGAGGAACCACAAAGGAACTAAACAAAGTGAAAACAAACATTTAGACTCGTCGACCGGATGAGTGGTGATCAGCAGGGAAGGGGTATGAGGGTAGGAAATTGGATGAAAGAGGTCAAAGGTTGAAAGATATAATTATATTTAGTAGTGATCTCAATGTAGTACATACAATGTGTAATGATTCACACCTGAAACCTGAAACTTCACATAATGTTAAAATGCAATTTATTTAAGTTATATTTATATACTACCATATACATACATGTATATATGCATGTATGTGTGTATCTATATGTGTACATATATATCTACATACACACACACACACAATTCCCACACTCCAAGTATGGAGAATGCTAATACTCAGCAGACACTCAATACATTTTGCCTGAATAGATGCCACAGGGAATGAATGGTTGAAGTGAACCACATTAATAGGTGATCACAGCTGAAAGTGAAAGACTCCGTGATTTTTAAGTCCGAGTCCACATTCTGGATTTCTGACTCATCTCTCCATGCCAGATTCCATCGTCTTTACAACAGAAATTCATTCACTCCCGTGCTGACACGCAACTCGACGAGCCACGGGGTGAGGGGACTCTGCGCGGCAGAGCTGGCGCTGGAGAAACCTGGCGGCTTCCTGAGTTACCTCGTGTCACCAGCGGTCATGCAGTGACGTGGCTCCACCTCCAGATCAGAGCATTCAGCGGAGCAATACTTCAGGATTTGTTTTTTCAAATCCATTTTGAGAAATCATTATAATCTTGAGAGGCATACGCCCGTCACTAAAAATCCATCTCGGTTCCCACATCTTCTAAGTGGAAATCATTACATTCACTGCACAGGACTGGGTGGGTGCCTGGGAGGATCGGATGCTCAAGGTCCTAGCCTGGTACCTGGACAGAGTGTGGTCTTAATTACTATAAGGCCCCTTCTCTTTTCAGAGTGGACCGAGATGTCACATCACTGTCGTCTGTCTAGACAGTAGCTTTCAAACTGCTCAGAAATCACACTTACATTTCAAGCAATACATCTGTTGGAAAACCCAACACATGGATGACTGGGGTGGATGTGGGGCAGGACCGGGGACTGCAGTCACTCTGGAAATGGACCCGGCTGGGTGAGGCACGTGCGTTTGGCGGCCACGTGGCCTCAGCGCTGCCCAGCGTGTGGCCAGCAGCAAGTGCGGCAATCCGTGCGTTCAGCCTCCAGCGCTGCCGGAGAGGGCTGCAGCAGGAATGCGTGTTCGCACAGCCTAGGCCGGGCCTAGAGAACTCAGAAGGCCTGCAAACACGCGTGTGCTCACAGATGGAGGAGGAAGTCTGCATGTGCCAGGACACTGAGCCAGGAAATTTAGATATTTGTAGGCATGTGTGGTTTTAAACAAGGTCTGAAAACAATCTATCAAGAGCACAAAACTTTGAGTTGGAAGATCCAGTTCAGAGTCTCATTTTTCCCCTTGCTGTGTGATTTTTGGTCATTTATTTAATCATATGCTCTTTGTTTCTCTGCTTCCTCCTTACAATGAGAGCAGTGCCATGTATTCAGACAGTTCCTGGGACACGTAAATGAGATTCTATAGGTGAGGTCTTTTCTAGAATCCAGAATCCACCCACCCGTGCACCTAGACAAGGCAACGGCGTCAAAGAAATGAACACAGGGCACAAAGATTCCGGCAGAGGACACTAGTGGAGAGTCAGAGCTGATGGCTACTTAACTGTTACACAGTATGGAAGAAGCAGAAGTCAAAGGGAGCAAGGTGGTGGTGAAGGCCCTAGAACGCCGGTGGAGGGTGTGGTGTGAAATGCACGGACTCAGGCGCTGCTTCAATATCCTGATATGGCTGCTGCAATGCAGACAAAAGAGTAGTACAAATATTTTTACATTTCCCGGGAGGAAAACAAAATTCCGGTCTAACCGAGTACCAGAGTCAGCAAACAGCAGACCCTATCTGTCCAGAGCCTGACGGAAACCATAGTGTACAAAACAGGATTGATGGTCTACCAGAAGAACACTTATTTATGATCCACAAAGCAACACTTCACTCTGTCTGTCTGTGTCTTCCACTCAGAAATCGACACAGAAAGTAGGAGGTTCTGGATATTTAGGAAAACATTCTGAACAGAATGAACACTGACTTCATCTATCAATGAATGTTAAGGTGTATTACCAGAAGAGGTAACCATAAAGCTCATTTTGCCTTTGATAACACTTATTTCTGGGTAAATACTTCTTTAGAAAATGAGTCGGAACTATCTCATTATTCACAAATAGGAATTTGAAGTTGTTAGAGAACAGCAATGCTGCTCCTAGAAACTGAAACGCTCCATGAATACGAAACCAAGTTCCTGGCACGTTCTTCCGCAGACACTGGCCGTGCAGGATGCATTCATCCACGGACAATGGGATGCTGGGCCTTACAACTTGAACAGAGATTTTTTATAGCCATTGTTGCTATTCAGAATATATTAAACAGTGAAGTGGACTCTTTCTGGTAAATGAAATGTCAGTTTTTATTTCCCAAGATTCACTGGGTTGACACCACGGTAAATCCGGGAGACGGTAACGAAGGTCAGCTGGTGGGACAGTGCCCGTCCCATGGAACCGCCACCCAGAGCAGGCCAAGCGCAACGCTTCCCTGACTGGTGATTGTCCTTTACCCAGTCGAAAAAGGTCACAGGCGCAGGGGTCGGCCAGGGTCCGCTCGCGAGGGCAGACCTTACCTCTGGGCAGAGGCGCTGTAGCTGTTGTCATAGGAGTCGTAACTCTGCTCGTCATACGCTGTGCCATAGCCATCGTCATAGTCCTGAAACAGAACAGAAGCACAAAAACATTCAGAGACATTTCCGAAACAATCACGCTTTCATCGAATCTTTACAAACACAGCTAGCACAGACTATATTCCGATTATTGTGCAAAGATAAATTTGTGAGTGACATCAGTGAAAAGGACGAAGTAAGGATTTCCAACAATTCTCCCGATAAAAGCAAAAAAAGGACACGAGCAAAATGGTCAGAAGCAATTATCTTCACAGCTCTATCTCTATACACAGCATTTATTTTTTCAAAAAATGTCTGAATCTCGGTATGAACAAAGAGTTTGACGATGCTAAACTTGCCCCGTTTCCACCCCTCGTCCCAGCTCTATGAAGCCTGAACACCAGCAGCCAATCAGGGTAGGTCAGCCGGCTGGAGCCGCTGGAGGCGCCAGGAGACGGTGGACTCTCGCAAAGCCCCATGGACGGAGGGCTCTCTTCAACTGACTTGACTTGAAGTTCCTCAGGTACAAAAAGCCTTTGTATTTAAAAAAAAATAACTAGAGGCATTTGTTCAATATTTCTGTCTGCAATGTGGGCAAAAACTGGAGAACACAACAGGCTAATCACAAAGCTTACAAGAAAAACTGGGGGAATGAAATGTCCCCATGGGCTTTGAAAAGTTCTGAGGAATTTCCTGGGATCTAGAAGGTGCAGTGAAGACCCCAAAAGGCCTTGAACTCTCCACCGGCTGACCTTGAGGTTCAGCATAAAAAAGGCCAAGAAGGTCAGTTGAAAACAGACTGCAAGCTGACAATGTGCCTCAGCGTGTACCCACAGGCTCTGGGTGCAGACTTCCAGACGCTCAGCAACGCCCAGTCACGAGCTGACCACCAGGTTAGCAGAGGGGACGCTTCAGCGGCAACACCAGAGAAACATGCACAGTGTAGAATTCGTGTGGAAAAGTCAGAAAACCAAAAATAAAGAGGAAGTCTGGGGGAGGGAGGACTTTATTTCCACAATTGGCACATTCTACTAAATGCCTAGTTTTAAGCACCAAACACAAGAGCACGGTCCAGACGCACGGGAAAACGTGCTCAGCTGAAAGTGTCCCAAGAAAGCTGGCACACTGGACGTGCTAGAGAAAAACTTTAAAATCACCCACTATCTGAAATGTAGCGAAGAACTAACATGTACTCTTTCTAAGGTATGAGAACAGTGGTCACCAAATAGAGACTTAACATAAAGAAGGTGTAAAAGAAGAATCCAAAGAAATTCTGGAGTAGCAAAGTACAATAACTAAAATAAAAACAAATCAGAAGAGCAGTTTAATAGCAGATACGGCGAGGCGGAAGATGACTCCGTAAACTGAAATACACACAAATTTAGATTTAGTGTGAAATAGAAAAGAAATGAAAAACAAAGCCTCAAAAAATTGTGGGCCATGATCAAACAAATGAATACCCAGATAATGAAATAGAAAGAATCAAAAGGAATAGAAGAATTATTCAGAAAAATAACGGCAAAAAAACCTTAAAACTGATGAGAAACTTCAATGCGCACATCCAGGAAGGGAAACACAGTCCGAGCAGAATGAACTGAAGGAGACACACAACTAGCTACACTGCCATCGAGATGTGGAAAGATTTTTCAGCAGCAGGAGAGAAACCACCCATCATGAGCAAGACATTTCAATAGGAACAGCAGCTGAGTTCTCAGCAGACACGGCAGAGTCCAGAAGATAACGGGATTTCACATTTCAAACGCGAAAATAAAAAGATGGCGAAAAATTCTATCTGCAGCAAAACTATCCTTCAAATAAGGACAAAATTACTATATTCCTAGGTTTAAAAAAATAATTCAGTGTGCTACAAACAATACTGAAAGGGGTTCTTCAGGTAATGAAAGATTACGGTGCACCTAGCAGTGTAGAACACCTCGCCAGCAGTCCCACACGCATCCCGAGGTCCGGGGCTCCAGACCCGGACCCGGGCGAAGCAGCAACTGCGAACAACTAAATAAAAGTAAATAAAGTGCTTCTTCCTCCTCTCTCCTCCTGCCTGCCTACTCGTCTTCATTCCTGCCTGTACCTTTCTTTTAAAAATAAAATAAAATAAAATGAAAGCTCCTGAGACAGTAACTTGTAAGCACCTGAAAAAATTACATGAGTACAGATTACTGCTTAGATAAATATAAATGTACTTTTGTTGAAACTCTTCTTCCCTCCTACCTGATTTAAAGGACAATTTTATGAATAATTACAAATGTGTGCTGATGATGATGAGTACATACTCGATAAAGAGATTAATTATAAGATAGCACGCACACAGGTGAAGGGGTAAGAACGGAGCTATGCACGGAGCAAAGGTTCTGTACTGCTGACAAGTAAGCTAGCCCGCGGGCACAGTGGACGGTCTGCTGACAAGTAAGCTAGCCCGCGGGCACAGTGGACGGTCTGCTGACAAGTAAGCTAGCCCGCGGGCACAGTGGACGGTCTGCTGACAAGTAAGCTAGCCCGCGGGCACAGTGGACGGTCTGCTGACAAGTAAGCTAGCCCGCGGGCACAGTGGACGG
>RJWH01005470.1:0-75891 GCA_004363575.1 Solenodon paradoxus
CCCCCCCCCCCCGTGTATGTAAATGTATATATTTATACCGCGGATGTCAACTTTCAGGACTCTCCTCCTCTGCTCTCCCTGATCAAAGATGACTGCTGAGGCAATTACCGCAAAGGAAAAGAAAATCAGCGCCTCCCTTCATCCTTGTGCTGTTGGCGTTTAATTGCTTGGAATAATGGAGCAGGAGTCCCTTCCCTTTGCACACGGCCACACGTAGACGCACCGACACAAACACCAGGAAGGCAGCGCAGGGAGCATTCCCCCGCCCCCGAGTCCCGCACGCACGTACTTGTACGCAGGGCTGCCCGAGACACAAAGGAAAGCACTGCGCTCTTGGGGCAATTCAATGAAAGCCATGCATGTTCTCTGGCCTGCACATTAAAAACTGTTTTGGTCTTCCTTTAGAAAAGACTTCACAATTTTTATTCTCTTACTAAAAGAGAAGAGTTAATACTAAAAAGTAAATAAGAGGAGGAAATCCAAAGAGAGATCATAGCAACAAATTACAAATTCTTCAAATTGCTTTTGTCATTGAAAAAGTCTTCTGTACACACAGTCACAGAAGTCCTAGATCTCCGCACAAACACTTCACATATGAAAACCCCTCCCAGACCCTTTCTGCTTTGAGGAGGCAGTTACCAGGACAAGTTGAGCAGTCTACGCTATTTATCGTGTTCTTGGCGATTGCGTTTTTGTTCTCCTATGACATGAAGAGGGATTCTAACTTGCCTCAACAAATACAAGGAGTGACACTCGGATGCAGAGAATCCAAGCTCTCTCTAATTAGCATTGCCATGTCCAGTCTCCGGGAGAGCTGCGGCTTCCGGATGGCCTGGTGCCTGCTCATGCAAAGAACACAGGCTCCCAGGCTTCCACGAGGCAGATTTAGGATTGCATTTCAGGCTCCTGAGGGCTGTCAGATTTTAAATATTATTATTTGGGCTAATTGGTTTTTCCTTTGATGGCAAGAGAGTACAGGCAGGGGAAAATACCATCACGAACCCTGTCATCAGCACAGACACGCTGTGGACACTTGGTTGTGCGCTGCAGCCACGAGCAGCTTCTCTTTCTCTTTGTGAATTAAGCAGTCAAGGATGTGTGGAGGAAGCACACATACATCCTTTCTATGGAAGAATAAACACAGCTTTTCAGAGAAAGGAATTAGAATATCTCTTCTACTGTGGTGATAGTTAAAACACATTGTTTTTTTCTGAAAATTTCAGGAAATACTGGTGGTAGGTAATCAAGTACAAAGAAAAAAAGATACCAAAGCACATTATTTTAGGATTTTGGAGAGCAATGTCACTCTGTGGAAGGGTCTGACAAGTAAGTCAAAATGTTACACTCGAACAAGGGAATCCCCAATATGTTTCTGATGTTGTTTGTTTTGCTTGTCTGGTTCCTAAGTCAACCCTGTGACTGGATTGAGTGTTTCTGACTCCCGTTTCTAATGGCCCTCACTGCCCCTTTATACACATGTCCAACTCCAGTGGCACCATGCTGAGGAGCTAGACACTGTCCATATCTGAGTGTTCAGTCTGAGAGGGGAGGCCGAACCATAAACAGAAAATTAGAACACAGTTTAAAAACCATGATAAAGGTGATGAGAGAGTAGACAGAGAGGACATACCATCTCTTTGGACGGAGAGGGAATGACAAGGGCTCCTGCTTTGAAGGAGGTGATTCCTGGGCTAAATTAAACAGCAGGGTACCAGCTATCATACCCCAAAGCAGCCAAGGTCATTTTGCATTTGAAATTAACTTTTTAAGCAATTTGCTCTTTCAACCCGTACTTGATGGGAAGTCCAACACCTTCCTCGAAATCTGCAAACTTCTAGTGGCAGTGGTTCAGCATCTAGCTCCTACTGTACATTAGATGTCATGGCATTAAATGCCATGAGGGACATCCTTTGACCTGTCCCTCCCCTCTGATCTATGCCAATCCATGATGATGTGCAGGAAGGACCTACAGAGGCTATTTGTGTGAACTCCTTGAATTCGGGGGGTGTGGGGGATAGGGGTTTACAGCACGAAGTTCTTGAACCTTCCTCAGTTTTCCCAAACTCCCTGTTTTTCTTTCCTGTAATTCCTCCCTGAGCAACTGGGGGTGTGGTGCTCACTTTATTATGGAGAATAGACCTCTCCACTGCTCCAGCCTACTTCTGCATACCTAATGTGCATATACTGTCCTTTAGAAATGCACTTAGCATCACACACACACACATACCCCTCCTTAGTAGAGGCTTTAAAATTTTGTCCTGTCTACTTGTCTCTGCACAGACCGATGTCCTCACGCTGAGGATCATGGAATCTCTCCACGTCACCTTCTCAACGAGGTAGTCTTAGTCCACAAATAGTTACCAATGGTGCCAAGCTCTGTTTTATAGGCACTAGGACTCTCCGGAGAGTCTTTGCCCCCATAAGGTCAGCATTACTTTCTAATACCATTTCCCTTCATTTTTTTGCAGGCAGTAAAATGTATTTAATAATGCTGCTGAATGAGTGTTCTCACTCCAACATCCCCCTGCTGCCTCATCTCTCCTTTCTCTGCATCACCAACTCTATGCTCCTGTCACTGTTGATGTCCCCAATTCCACCCATCCATTATTGCTGCTGGAACTTTGCAAGGGGTATTTTTAAACATTTATTGTGTCCTTTTCATCAGACTTCGCCAAGTGCTTTACAGCTGTTATTTCATTTATTCCTCACAAATATCCAATGACGTAAATATTATTATTTTTGTTTTATGATAACAGAATGATAAACAGAAGTTTAAAGTAATTACTTTCTTGTTCTATTGCTGATCTCTACCTATTAAAACCTATTCACCCTTCATATTCAAACTGAGATCACAGGATCTTTATCACCATCGAAGTTCCCTATCACTGTATATCAGATCTGACTAACCTAATTCACTGTTTGTATTAAATATATCTTCCCAACGATGAGACGGTAAGTTCCTTATGAATAAGGAGTGGCTACTTTTCATCTGTCGATCTATTTTGTTGCTTACAAAAAAAGGTATTTGCAAATATCTTTGAATTAATTAGAATTACATTAGTTTAGCAAATAGCTTTTCACAAAAATGAGGTGAAGTTCACTTGAATTGTGTGTCTCAACTAGAAAGTTCATAATACTGTCCTGAAAAGAGCTAGAATTTTGAAAGAATTTAAAATATTATATAATAACTGTATGATGTGAATCAGCATGGGCCCAAACTATTTGAGCCTAATCTGCACTTTAGTAGGAATAGAATAATATTGCAGAAGTTAAAAAACTGAAACCCCAAATTAAGACAATTCCAGAATCATGAAGTAATGAGCGTACTGATAGCTGTTATTGTAAACGATCATGTTTTCAGGACAGATACATTTTCAGGACAGTACGACTGCCTAGGTCAGAATAGATGTGTGACTGGATGTGCAGCTGGAAAGGAAAGTGTTTAAATGGTCAAGGTTGTTAGTTAGTGGAGACAGTGGCTGTCTGTGCCGTGCCCAACATTCTTCTCGCTGTCCCCAGCAAAGTTGTGACAAATGTTTTCTCAAAGAAGAGTCACCAAGAGCCCACACACAATCCACTAGAGGTAAGGTCTTGAGGGAGTTACAGATATCTGGTCTGTTTCTTTGTGGTAAATCTGAAATCTATTTCTCCTCTGCACCACACAAGCAGTATTTACCTTACATAGCTATAAATATATTCATAGAAATAAATAAATACCAATGCCCAGCATAGGTGAAGATATGAGAAAATAAAACAAACTCTTCTACTGGGATAGAAGAGTGTTAAAAGTGGTCCAGAAGAGACGGGTGGACTCAGTAAAGAGAATGCAGTTCATTTTGGCTGCGACTGTTATTCAATATGAAAAAAACAACAACAAATAAAATGACTTTGCCTCATTGATTTTTCACTGGTTACCTACTTGCTGGCTGGTGCTTTTACCTGCCCACCCACCTCCCCTCCTAAAAATTTCTTTATTCAGCTGCTTTGAACCTCTGTAATTTTATGTTATGTGTTGATCTAATCGAATGCCAGATTGAGCAATGTTTTCATTATGAAAATGTGGTTTAAACAGTTTCCTAAAAAGGAGACAGTTTGGATATAATCAGGAAAAAAGGTTCCATGCGACATTTCTCAGTCTCAATAGATGACGACCTCTTTGAGGGGTACTCAAGGTTTTCTAGCAACAGTTTTTGGGTTATATGAACCTCAGTATGCTGGATATTTTCCACTTGCCCCTCTCCCAGATCTACTCTGAATCCTTCTCTACTCAACTCTGTGCTACAGAGGCTGATCTTTATTGGTTGCGTTAACTGGCCCCCTTACCTCAGCTTCTAATAGGTTCAATTAAAGAGGATCAGCGGGAGGTGGGGGGAGCCACTCCTTCTCTGCAGATCACTGGAAGGCAAGTATTCTTTGATTAAAAATCACAGTTCTTCCCAAGATATCCTCTCTACATACCTCTCTCCCTTCTCACCTTCGAGCACAGAGATGGTAATAGCTTCTCTGACCTGTTCCCAGCTCCAGGATCTTGCACGATCCCTTGCTATTCCTGTACCCCTGCTTAAATCTTCATAAGAGGATGCGTTTATAAGTCCTCCTTGAATTCTTCCTCTTAGTGTGACAGCTCTTTATTGCTGGGATCCTGACTGATAAACTTAGATACTTATCTAAATTTAACTCTTATTACTTCCTACTTGGTCCTTCTGTTTGAATCAAAACAGCCTGATTGGTTGTGTACCTGACTCAACTCATATTACTCTTTCTTTCTGGAATGTCTTCATATTTCACTCTTGCAACCCAGGTTTACTAATATCTCATGACCCAATTTAGGAATCACCTCTTTCCTTTTACCTAATTCCAAAGCTAAATTACCTATCTTTTCTTATGTTACTCAGGGTTCTCCACATCTTCATCTTTAGTTGCTTTATGTATGAATGAGTGTTTGTATTTTTTCTCTTTAATAAGATTCTAATTTCATTGAATGTCAAAGATTCTACTTTAACTTTTGATTCATTAATTCATAAAAAGTTTTTGTACTAACTATGCATCAGGCACTGTTCTTGGCTTCAGGTATAGAGCAGCAAATACAACAAAAACATCCCTTCTCTCTGGGAGCTTATACTCTAAAGGAGGTGACAAGTAATAGAAAGATAAATAACTAAAAAAAAGCAGTATGATAGATAAAGATAAGTGCTACGGAAGACAAGTAAGTCAAGGAATAATAGAAAAGTTCGGTGATGAAGCGCTGACATTCTAGGTAGGGTGGTCAGGGGAGGAGAGGTCAGTGAGAAGATTACCGAGTGTAAGACAATCATGTAGAGAGGGGAAGAGCATTACAGGCACAGGAAACAGCAAATGCGATCAGGAGGTCATGTGACCAGAGTGGGAGCATGACAGAATCGCAGAAGATGGAGTCAGAGAGGTGTCAAGTCCAACTGGTAGTCACATGAATATTTACTTAACAAAGTCAAAGCATTTTAGAATTAGGAGGAAAAAAATGGTTTGAAAGAATGATTAGGATGAGAAAAACTAAGGTGATACCAAAGGAAAAATAATCACAAGAAAAGCAAAAACAATCATTGGTACAGAGATCTCTGTCCCTCCTTTGAAGCTTCATCAACTTAGAGCACCTGTCCCTCCCAGCGTCTCCTTTCTCTGCCAAGTGTTAGAAATGAAATCATACTGCAGTGTGGATTATTAGCAGATCCTTAATGATTTATTAAGATAAATCAGTTTCAAGCAAAATAGAATACTCAAAAGAAAAATATCATCAATGTGCATGACCAGGCTGTTCACAGAAAAAAATTCTTGGCTAAAAGAACAGGAAGCACAAAGCCCAGAGATGGAACGTGCATGGCATGTTTAATAAACAGCAAGGAGCTTGGTGAAGCTCAGTGAGTAAGGGGAAGAGCAGCAGAAAATGAGTTCAGAGAGGTAGCCAGGGGCTATATCACGTTGGACCATGTAGAACCATGCAGGCCATGTAAGGACTTACATTTTATTCCAAGAGTGAGGAGGGATCATTGGAGGATTTTGAGCAAAAAAATGACATTATCTGATCTACATCATAAAAGGCCAGTTCTGGTTACTCTGTGGAGAAAAGAGGACAGGGGAGACTAAAGAAAAAACTAAGATACCAGGTAGAGGGGTATTATAGGATCTTGGTGAGAAATGATGGAGCCCTAACTAGGATGGTGACCGTGGAGGTAGTAGGAAGAATCAGAATCAGAATACATGCTGTTGATTAATCAGAACTTGCTGATAAATTAGATCTAGATATTAAAACAGGGAGAGAGGTCAATCAATGACTCCAAGAATACTGACCCCAGTCTTTGGGTGCTGCCATTTACTAAGACAGGGAGTACTTATTGCACATAAAATTTGATAACTATTTTGGGTGATTTTTCTGAATCAGTGATTCTCAACTAGGGGTTATTTCACCCTCCAGGGGACATTTGGAAATATGTGGAGACATTTTGGTTGTCAGACTTAGGGAAGGGGTGTTGTTATTATCTGTTCAGACTGCTATAACAAAATGCCATAAACTGGGTGGTCTAGACAACATAAATTTATTTTTCACAATTATGGAGGTCAGGAAGTCTAAGATCAAGGTGCCAGCAGAATTGGTATCCTGTGAGAGTCTGTTTCCTGGTTAATAGTCATCTTCTTGTATATTCACATTACCTTTCTTTAATGAAAGCCTATAGATATATCTATGTTTTCCTATAAGGGCATTAATTCCGTCATGAGGATCTCACCTTCATTACCTCATATAAATATGTATTATATATGTGTGTATGTGCATACATACATATATAATACATACATACATATAAATTTCCTAGCTTGATCCATTGAAACGATCTAGAAACAGTAACCAGTAGCATTAAGAATCTTTAATGGCTAGGCACACCCTGGTGGCTTAGGTGCTAAGTCTGCAGCTGCAGCATAGTCCATATAAAGCCGAAGGATCCAGGGAAAGGGGAACAATCAAAATGAACAACTAAGTAGGCATGCCCTGGGGGAGTAGGGGTTGGGTACAGTCCACTTACATTCCAAGGTCCTGAGTTTGTGTTCCTGGACCTGCGGGAACAACCAAAATGAACAACTAAATGGAATAATTAATGTCCTTCTTCCTTTTCTCCCTTCCTGCCTGTCTCCCTCCCTTCATTCCTGCCTATAGCTTTTCTTTAAAAAAAAAAAAAAAAAAGAGCTTCTTTTTCCTCTCTGTCTGCTTGCCTCCTGATCTTAAATTTTTACCCTACATTTTAAAAAAGCAACAGCATTTCTTAGAGAAATAGTTGATTTGAGATCTGTGACAGGAAATATACAAGATGAGCTGAAATAACCTACTAGATCTCATTGAAACTAACAAAGAATCATGTCAAAACACTTAGAAAGCAACTTGAAGAAACTCTGTCCCATAGGCAAAGATGATATTTTGAACTTCAATAATTGTAAGAACTGTAATAGTTAGTCATAAAAATGTTTGTCCATAAATGAATAACTATATATTTTTAAAAAAGGAACCCAATGACCATTTTCTCAGGATAACAGGGAACTAATTTATTATCTTCACAACAAGGTAAAGTATCAAGCTAAACATTTATTCTGTTGTTTTTTTTCTTTTTATATGAATTGTTCCACCAGGTAGTCAAATAATAGATGAGGGAAAGTACCTCTTTATAAAATTGTTCCAGGTAATATGTGAAAACAAAATAGAGAATATCACTTGGCAATGCTCAGTGGATTCGTATCTAAGCTTTGAGCACTAATGGCTGTTAACACTAAAAAACAAAACCCAGTCTTTCTGTTTCCACTGATGAAAGAACACAATTCTTGTTGAAGGATTTGAACCTCCAGGAGGAAATGCCTCTGGAGCCAGCCGCTAAACTGCAGAAAATACCAAGGACAGAGGAACATGTTCGCTTCTGGTTTAATTTTCCTTGTCTTTGTTTTACACTTCAGGTATATTATTTGTGAAAAAATATCTTTGAGCGCTAGCTGGTGATGCCTCTCACCATCTGTAACAATCCTTTTAAGGAAAACCAGCTTAAAATGGCATTTGGGATGTGGTATCAAGTCTTTGTAAACAAGGAGAAACACACAATCTGTAGGTCAGTGTCTAGCTTAATGCAAATGTGAATGCTGGTTGAACTGAATGTAAATAAGGAGTAATCTTTACATACCTCTTCAGTTTTAGTAAAGGTGCATGCAAAATATGTCTATTCTTAAATCATTCACCTGTTAGGCAGGATGTAAATGCTACATTGCTTTATTCTTCCTCTCACGCACAGCCGTCTACACAGCCCCTCCTGGCTGGAGGAGCACAGACTCAATAATCACTCTACTCTGCCAGTGTAGATGGATTTCAGGCTGTGTTTTGTTTCACTGCGGCAGCATCTTGTTTTAATACAGGCTGGCTCTCTGGCTTTTTGTGTGTGCGTGTATGTTTTTTCCCCCAAGCTGCAGATGCATGCTTACAAGCTGCTTGTCTCTTTGCGTTTAGCTGGCAGTGTTCACAGCCCCTCCCCCAACTACCCTTTCCACTGTTTCTGCTACTACTTTTATTCAATCCAACACTTGAGGGGACTGCAGATGAAATGCCTCTGAATCTAAATTGCCAGCAATGGAAATAACAACCTATTTTCTGACCTCCCCTTCCTCCACCCACACTTCTCGAATCTGAGTCTAGGAGCACACAGCTGCTCTATCTCTGTCTCTTGGGTTTAGTGGGATAGTGGGTTTTTAGGCTAGAAAAAAAAAAAAAAAGCCCAAAACCCTCCAACGAAAATCTATTAGGAAAAATAGGTGGTAAGAGAAAGAAAGGATTGGATACGCAGGGCATATACAAATGCAGTGAAATACATGATGTAGATAGAGCAAGAGCCCAGAATTTACACACCACAGGCGAAGTTGTCACCTTGGATATTATACACTGACTCCACCGGCACTAATAGCTGCTAAAGCATTTTTGAAATTTCTCTTACAGAATTGCTCTCGGTGTCAGCACACAAGATATATGAGAAAACAAGCCTCCTAATACCTCATCTTTAAAAATCCTAGACAGTATTACTCAGTTTAATCACTCACCATGTTATAAGACTTCTCTGTGAATGGATTTTACAATTAAAAAAAATAATATTGAATACGACCTCAAGGAAGAAAAACTTAACATTGATGAAATTTTAAATTGTGATGCAGGTTCTCATGAAAACCTTAGTATGTGCCAGGGAGTGGTCGTCATAGTAAATAGTAGTATTCCCATTTTAGAGTTAAGAAAACTGGCTTATCAGAAAGATTAAGCAACTCTTCCAAGGTCACACAGCCAATCAATAGATAAGGAGATTTAGTCATTATTCTGTTTTCCTGCTCAGAAAAGCAGGAAAAATGCTAGTTCTGTCTCATAGGAGTTATAGGAATAGAATTTACTCCCTAGAAAAGATTTTCAGTCTGCCAACCAAGCTACTTCCAGCTACTGAGTCTCCAGAAATGACTACCCGGAGACCTGGGAGTTTCTCCACCTGGAACAGAGGTAGAAAGAATAACAGATGAAGAAGCAGCCCCTCCTCCTGACGGCTCAACCATAAAACAGTCCTGGACCCCAGTTCTGTGTTCCCAAGGACCTAGCCCCCATCCCTTCTCAGCTGTACTGGCTGAACAGACTGACTTCTGAGAAAGGGAGACTCTTGTATTCCTGAGCAGGAGAAAAATAGACATTTATTTCACAAGATAAAGGGCATTTTTCTATGGAAAAATAGATATGTGGTAGTACTTGGAGGTATCTGTCCAAGTAGGTTATTAAGTTAGTATCATTGAGAATTAATTTGTGTTTTGGTTAAATTTTTCTATTTTTTTTTTTTAGCATCGATCTATGGGGTTTTTAAATTTGTTTTACAAAGTCATCAAAGAAGGGAGGTTTTTCAAAAATATTTTTTAAAGGAAGGGTGCAGGCAGGAATGAAAGCGAGTATGCAGGTAGCAGGAAGAGAGGAGGAAGATGCATCTTTATTTGTTATTATTTAGTTGTTGGTTGCTTCCCGCTGGGCCTGGGGCTCGAACCCAGGGGTATGTGACTTGCTCCTTTGGAGAGGATTGACTTGACCATTGCTCCACCAGGGTGCACTGAGGGCAGTGTTTCCCATTCTTCTCTCTCTCTCCATACCCTGTCTAAAGGTTTATAATTGACTTCAGGCAACTCCTCAAGGATCTGAGGCCCAAACCAAGAATTATATTTGGAGCTGTGATACTGGAGACATCACCATATTCATCACTGAGAAGATTCATTTATTCTTTGGTATGGAGATTGCCTGCTCTCTCCTGAAGACCCAGGCAAGAACTGGCAGCTCTCTTTCAACCACTGTTTGGTTGCCTAGTCTCTAGTTTCACAAATTCAACTGGGCACCTATTTTCCATCCCCTTCCTCAGAAGGAAGTTATTTTAATCTCCATCACCAATAGGACTGGCCTTCTAGTTGCCATTGTTTCCATACTCAGAGGACTCTCCATCCATGAATCAACCCTTCCTGTCACTCACTAATTTGAATTTTTGTTTCATTTCTCATCCTCAGGGTTGTTTATTTCATTATGAACACACACATATATCTTAAAATTTCTTTTTACACCTAGTTGTTGCTTTTGTGTGGAAGAGGTATTGCTCAAATACGATCCTATAGAGTCATCCTGACCAAATTTCTCCTATTGAACTTGTCTTCAGAGATTTCCTTCAAATATCTCAAACTCAAAGTGTTTATGACTAATTATTTCCTCTCTCCAAACCAGCCAATCTATATTTACTTTATCTTAATAAATGGTATAACTGACCTGATCTCCAAAATTAGAAACATAAATTTTATTCTCAATTTTTCCTCACTTCCTCCTCATTTCATATCTGTTACCAAACCTATAGACTATTTCAACAGCAACTCCTGAACCCATCCACCTTAGTTTAAGAATTCAACTACACAGGGGTTGATTTACAATGATGTGCACTTTAGACCTTTGTCAGAATGCAATGTTCCCTCCGATAAAATTAATTAAAAAAAATCCACCACCACTCATCAGTTATAATTTCCTTGCCACCAATATCTTCCCACTTGATTTCATCTTTCAACTGTTTCCAGATTTATTTTCACAACCAAAGAACCCTAAATCCCTTAAAAAACTTCAACTCTTTATTACTGGAGGATAAAGTTTGCAATTGTTAACAGGGGTGATGTTGGAAGGGTAGGATGAAGCTGAATGTATGATGATGGAATATACTGTGTGGCTGAAGGGTAGTGTTTACAATGAATGAGAAGTAGAACTTTAATTTGTTCTTATCTAATATTGAAGATGACTTCTAATGGATGAATGGAACTAATTGTTTAAGGGTGGTCATTTTGATTACTCCCCAAACCAAACTATTCTTTGTTCTTCTTCAGCGATGTCTGAGAAGCTAACCTCAATTGACTACATCCTCTGAGGTCCCTATGCATTGGAAGCACCACAGAAGAGGGACAAGTAGGAGATCCATACCTGTTTGCCACTGTTCTGGTATTCTGGCAGAAATTAGGTCATCTTACAGCTCTTCTTCAAACTCAAGGTGCTCTGGTAAAGTTCCTTTGTCCTTTCAGGCTGAGGGGTAGGTGGTAATGGCTTCCACGATTATTGGTTTCGGGCTACCTCACCACTCCTTCTTACTTCCTTTAACTATGCCCACATCTCTACTGTTAGATATAGTCCTGTTTACTGCTATATTTGCTTATGATAATGTGAAATATATTTGACTGGGAAATAAGTAAACATGAGTTTAAATGTATCTAAGCAAAAAAAAAAAAACCCTAAAAACACGATATCCTACCTTTTTAGGAATAAAGGTTGTTTTCTATTTTAATGAGCACTCATGTTATATTTCAGGAGAAAGAGTATGGATTTATTCCTCTAAATACAGTTTTGAAATAATTAGCAGGTTTATTATTGGAATAATCTGACATCTTTTATTTATTTGTTGCATTTCCAACTGGTGGTTACACAATTTGGGGACCTATTCAAAAACAGCCTATTCTAGATGCAATATAACTAGACTGACTTAATTGATATTTCACCCCTTTTAAATGATAAAATGCCTATCCATGCGTCAAAGTTAATAAATCCACAAAACTGAGAATATGACATGCACATACCAGCCTGCTGGAAAAGAAATCAGTTTGTGCTCATTTTTTCATCTAGATGTAGAAGTCCTTCTGATATATGCTCTTTCTTCTTCGACTTCCTTTCCAAAGTCAGAAGCACATTTTGTTTCTCACATAGTGGTTAAAAATGACACATTGGGATGTGTCTACAAGCTGAAGTATGAGCCAATTTCTAGGAACTGAAGACTGTTGCCAAAAAAAAAAAAAAAAAATACAGAAAGCAGCACCTCTACAAATTCAAATAGTCTCTGGATACTGTCACTGAAAAATAATGACTTGTGTTCTGTGCAGCAACCAGAAAGCAGTGTTGTGTGACTTCCTTACTCCGCCCCAATCCTTCGCAGCCCCCTTTCCACAACAACCAAATTTAATTCACAGTCAACCCTGGAAAAAGTATGTGGTGAATAGACAAGGGGGAGTAAATATTGAAATTATGTTCTTTGTTTGGAAAATCTGCAAGCTCTAGCTATTTCTACTTGAATGGCATTTTATTTTGCCCAGTTCAGGGTTTGCTGATAGTTCATGCTGTCGAGAAAAGCTTTGATTAAACCTTCTAATTTCAACTAAGTTTTTTCCCTCCTCCTGCAGGGCAATCCTTTGTCTTGAAAGTATAGAAATGTGGTTAAAAGGAAACACAACAAAGTAGGAGAATGGAAGGGAAGGAGTTAGAAAAAGAATTACAGGTTTAGCGAGTTTTAACCAGGATAATGTTATATTAACCAGGCATCACTTTTGAAACCTGTTTTTACTAATTTCTTACACTCTGTGATTCTGTTATGTGAAAAACAAAAATCTTCACTTATGAAACCCATTTTCAGTTTCATTTATATTTTGTGAATAGAATGACACAAAGATATTCCTTGTTGTCTCAAAGTATGGGTGCTTTTGTTCTAGGATGTTCTTTTTATTTGGTTCATGTAGGTGGGCAAACGGGGTAGAGGATTAATTAAATAGTGAAGAAAACCCTGAAACAGCGGTGAACTTAATGTATTATATACAGATGTTGACTAAGATGTGTACACCTTAAACCTATATAATGTTGTATTTTTTCCTTCAATTCAGTTTAAAAAAAAAAAGACAGAAGTTGCTTATTCATTTAGAATGAAATTTCTGACTTTATTTTTTACATAACTTCCAATATGAATACTGCCCAATGCATGTTCGCATTGTTTTCTTCTTTGTTTATAAATACATTTGTATAAACATGCTTGCATCTAAGCATGCATCCAAACATAAGCAGAGGTTTAAAATGCTAATTTGAGCAAATTGCTATTGTGACATTTCTAGATACTCAAACTATGAATCAGGGTTGGTGTCTGTTCAGGATTCATTCTTTTTGTAACTGGTGATTCTGTGATATAAAATATCAATGGTTTTATTATTACTTTTAGGGCCTCCTATAAAATGCTGAAGAATAGAGGTAATCTATAGTCTTTATTTTAACATTATATTCTGAAAATAGAAACACATCTACCGAGATGAGTGTTTTGGGAAGAAAAGGTCTGTTTTGTATGGTAATCAGTTGCCAGTTTTGATAATACACTTTACTAGCTTAAGGACATTTCCTTCAATTTTCTAATTTAAAATTTTAAAAGATTGGAATGGGCTTTATCTTTATGTTGTTTGCATCTATTGTGATGATTGTATGGTTTTTATTTTTTATTTTGTTTATGTGATAAACAACACTACCATATTTTCAAATCTTAAACAAGCCTGGTATAAACCCTACTTTACCTGAGCTTTTAGAAAATTCTGTTTTGTTTAGGATTTGGACCCATATGATTTACAGAGATCATTTTACTTCTTCCCTTTTGATTTGTACACCTTTATTTCTTTTCTTGACTAATCATTCTGGCAGGACTTCAGTACTATGTTGAATAACAGTGGCAAGGGTAGGCATTCTAGCTCTGGATCTTAGAGGAAAAATGTCCCATTTTTATCCACTGAATGCGATGTTAGCTGTACGTTATTTCTGTTTTAATATGGCCTTTATTATGATCATTATGTTCATTATATACTTATTTTTTGAATTTAAAATCACTGAACTCAGTCAAATTCTTTCCCTTCATCTATTGAGATAGTCACGTTTTTTGTCTTTTATTTCATTATGTGTTGTATCATACTGGTTGCAGTTCTTATGTTCTTGATTCTCAGGAATAAACACTACTTGGTTGTGATATGCTTTGGGTGATGTCCTTTTAATGTGCTTTGGATTTGCCTTGTTAGTCTGTAGCCAAAGATTTTTGCATTTTTGATCATCAGAGATATTGGCCTATGGTTTTCTTTTCCTGTGTTTTCTCTGGCTTTGTAATCAAGGTGATATAGGCTTCATAAAATAAGTTTGAGAGTGTTCCCTCTTATTCTAGTTTTTGAAAGAGTTTAAGAAAGCTTGGTATTAGTTTTTTGAATGGTTGGTAGACTATGCCCATGAAGTCATCTGGTTCTGGGCTTTTCTTTGTTAGAAGGTTTTTATTATTATGGATTGAATCTCCTTATTATTGGCCTGCCCCGGCTTTATCCATTTCTTTTAGGTTACAATCTAAATTTGTTAGTGTATATATATATATATATATAGAGAGAGAGAGAGAGAGAGAGAGAGAGAGAGAGAGAGAGAGTGTTCATGTAGTTCCTCATATGATCCTTTTTATTTTATAATGTCTTCTCTTTTATTTTATTTCTTATTTTATTTATAAGGGTTTGTCAGTTTTATCTGTCTTTAAAAAATAACTGTTAATTTGGTCAGTTTTTCTGATCATTTTTCTATTCTCTGTTTCATTCATTCACACTTTTGCTAATTTTGCTTTAAATTTTGCCCTTTTTCTAGTTCTTTGAGTTGCAGTTTTAGGCTGAGATATTTTTTCCTCTTTTTAATGTAGAGATTTATTGCTATAAATTTTCTCTTACTACTGCTTTTGCTAGATTCCATATATTTTAGTAAGTTGTATTTTTGTTTCAAGGTAAATTTAAAATTTCCTTTGATTTCCTCTTTTAGTCAATAGCTATTAAAGAATATTTTGTTTAGCTTATATATTTGTGAATTTTCCTGTCTTCTTTTTGTAATTGACTTATTTTGACTATGGTCTGAGAAGGTACTTATTAAAGTTTTAATATTTTAAAATTTATTGAGGCTTATTTTGTGATGTGACATGTGACCTACCCTAGAGAATGTTCTGTGCTGTAGAAGAATGTGCACTGTGTTGCTCTTGGGTGAGATGCTCTGTATATGTCTATAAGGTCTATTCGGTCTACAGTAGAATTCAAGCTGACTGTTTCTGTATTGCCTGGATATTCTATTCATTTCTGAAAGTGGGTTATCAAACTCTCATAGTACTGTTGTGGTATTTACTTCTGTCTTCAAATCTGTCAATATTTATTTTGTCTATTTATATTCTCTGATGTTGTAGCCACATATATTTACAATTGTTATATATTCCTGTTGAATTGACATTTTATATCTAATAGCCTTCTTTTTTTTTAGGGGTAGCTTTTTAACTTAAGTCTTTTGTCTGACAAAAGTGTAGCCACCCTGCTCTCATCTGGCTACCACTTACATGGAATCTTTCTTCACTCCTTTCCTTTCAGAATATGTGTACTTTAGGTCTAAAATGAGTCTCTTATAAATAGCATATCACTGGATTTTTTTTCATCTACTGAGACACTCTGTCTTTTGATTGAGTTGTTTAATTCATTAATATTTAAAGCAATTATTGATAAAAATAATTATTTTTAATAAAGTACTTTCTATTGCTATTTAGTTTTTTTTTCTGTATTTTTTTTGGACTCCAAACAAATGGCCAGCTTCCAGACATTTCCTACGACAACGGACATACGGTAGCTATAGTAGAATTCCCTGATAGCTTGACACCTTTCCTTTCCCAGACCTGGAGATGCTAGTTATCCCAGAGACTAGAGGGGAGCAAAAGCAAGGAGGAATCATAAAAGGTTAGATCATGAGACTACAGCCCCATTGCAAGTTCCTATGTCTTAGGTCTGGGCTATAGGAGGAATAAAGGAAGATCCCATTGAATGGGAGATTGAAGTTTTGTATTTAGAGTGAGATAGACCTTTTACTACCTGAAAACGAGGCATGTTTATTAACGCCTCAAAGTGACAAAAAGTTATAGGACCTGTTTGGGAGAAAACAAGTCAGAGAGAAGTCTGAAGATTAGTAGGAAGAAAATAAAGCTATTACCTGATTGAATCTTACTACACCCAATATAGTCAATAAACCAATTACATATTTATTATTGTGGTTACTGATATATTTGGACTCATTTTGTGCTTTCTATTTACTTAAATTTTCTTTCCTTTGACAATGTATACAATATTGATAATATTTTCTATATTCTCATTTTCCATTTTAGGTTTGAAAACTATAAATGATTAATACATAAAGTTATTAGATGTGTTTTGCTTTTTTAAGCTAATATATCTTTCATCTATGGTAGTTTTTAAGATTCTTCTTTATATGCTATGTTCTGTAATTCCATTATAATTTGACTTGATGTTATTTTACATTTATTTATCCTGAAAACTATTTGAAATGGTAAAGGCCATTGAATTTTGGAAAATTTCAGGTTATTGTCTCAACATTTTTTCCTAATCTAAACGCCTGTCAACAGATGACTGGATAAAGTTGTGGCATATACACTCAATGGAATTCTATGCAGCTAATAAAATATACTAATGTGTGTCTTTTGCAACAACCTGGATGGAACTGGAGGTGATCATGTTTACCAAAATTTGTCAGAAAGAAAAAGAGAAGTACAGGGTGGTTTCACTCATGTGTGGAATATAAAGAAACAAAACAAAGGGCAAATCTCTCTCTCTCTTATACAGACACACACACACACACACACACACACACACACACACACAAATACACAAGATGCAAGACTATGGATACCAGGGAGTTGGTGGGATGAGGAAGAGAGAAGGGAATAAGAGAATGATGGTGTTACTAGAGTAGGGTAAAGAGCACTGTAACTCTCTCATGGTAGAGGTGGTGTTGAAATGCATACAGACTGAGGTGTGAATTTTTTTTTAGGAATGAAGGTGAATAGGCACGGAGGCAGGAGGAGAAAGGAGGAAGGAACACTTTACTCATTTTTATTTAGTTGTACATCTTGGTTGCTCTCCCCAGCCCAGGATGCAAACCCAGGTCTTTGGGATATATGTGGCCTGTGCTTTGGCGGGAGGCTGTTGACCAAACCACTACTCCATCAGGGTGCACCTGAGGTGTGAATTTAATATCCTGTAAATTGTATAGCATCATAAACCAAGTAAAATAATAAAATAATTAAAAAAAATTAAGTTTCTTTTCCTTCTAATCTTTTGTGGGTCTTTTTTTTTTTTTTTTTTTTTTTAAATAGTGATTCGGAGCCTTTCAATATATCCTTTATTTCATAGCTGCTTTTACTTACACATTCTTTGTTTTTCTGTGATTTTCTCACCACTATCCTCCATGTCACTAATTATTTCTTTGCTGTGTATAACATAGATTTTAGTCCATCTAGTAAGTTACAATATTTCTATGTATAGCTAATAATGTTATTTTAATTCTAATTTAATACTAATGCAGAACACATTTTTAAAAGATAATTGTTCCAGGGAGTGCCCTGGTGGTCTGGCAGTCTAGTGCCCCATGGGAGCAGTACCACACACCTCCCAAGGTCCCAGGTTCAAGACCTGGGGCTGGGGTGAAAAACCAATGTGAACAATAAAAATAAATGAAGTGCTTCTTCTGCGCCTCTCTCTCTCGCTCTCTCTCTCAAGAAAAGATAATCATTCTAGGGTAACTATTCTGTTTGAGGAGAAAGGTGTATTCTAGAATGTATGGGTAGAGATCATTTCTTAAAATGCATGAATAACATTATAAGACACAACTGGGGAGATATATTATACCTTACCCAATAAAATCCTCTATTGTTTATTCTTATGATACATTACAAGAATAATGTACTTATAACGCTAGTAACTTTGGTTAATTTTTCTTTAATGGTCTGAGTTCATAGCTCTCTAAGGAGATGAGGTATTCTATGATTGTTTAAAAGAGCAGCAACAAAACAATTGTGTTTTCAAAATAATATATGCAAGAATGTTTGGAGTCAGTTTTTATAATTCAATACATTAAGGAGGGCTGGAGAAGGAGTACATTTAAGACATTTGAAATGTAAATAGAAGACAGCTAAATAGGCACTCTGAAGAATTTCTTCCAAACAAATGACTTCAGAACCCACCCAAACATGTAATCCTTTTGTCTAGAAGGGAAAATGTACAGGAAATGGTATGAGATTAAAAACAGAGCTCTTTAATGGAGACTATCTAACATTGTAATATAGTTTTTGCACAAATGTTACAATGTAAATTTCAAGTACTTTTAAGTTAATGGCTCTTCCTCACTAGGTAATTAAATGAGGATGATTTGAAATGGGATCACTTATGATCGGCTCATGTTAAAGCATTAATAATTATTCATCTGAACTGATTAGTTATAGATACTTTTTCTTCCCCCGAGAAGTATACACACATTTATTAAAAGGGAACAAAAAGTTAATGCCTAATAAACTTTGTGAATAACATAGCATCCATACTACCTCTACAAATATAATATTCCACAATGACAATTATAAAATGGGTAATAAACCATAAATGTCTTCTGGATTCTTTCTGACCACCAGAAACTTGTTCAGTCTTTAGCATTTGACATTACTGATTAGTCATTCCTTTAAATAAAGACCGTACTTTTTGAATTCTATTTCTATCCTTTCCTCTTGCTTCCTGTTGTTTTATTTAACCTTTAGTTCTACTCAGTTTACTGTCAAAATATCAACCTGTTCTCGGGATTTTAAATAGTGTTTCTTTTTGATAATACAAATCTACAGTCTTGAAACCATATAAAATGTCTGCTAGGTATTTCCAGTTGCCTACCAAATAGTCATATTTAGCTATTCAGTGAAGACTACTATATAACATGTTTAAAGTTTATTCCAAAGGAATGTTTATGGAAGACTTAACTATGTCTGAAGCACTTGCTGGCCTACATAAATTATGAGCTCAGAATTAATAGGGAAGAGAGATACATAGACAAATAGTTACAGATACATGAAATCATGTGATAAGGGCTGGGAACAGAGATGTACAGTACTTTGGGAGTCTCATAAAGCTGGCTGATCCCTAAGGTCTCCCTTTTTTACTTTAACGTTCTATTCATTTGAGCTCAAAACACTACAGTCATCTTTGAATCACTTTTCCTACAGTCCTTACAATCAGATTAGTTACTAAATCCCATTTGTGATCCTTCCAAATTTTTCATAGAAATCCCACCCTCTTTTATCCTTCATTCTTTGCTGTTCCCATTGATAATGTTCTGGTCCAGTTTCTATTTCCTATGGGTTGTTTCAGTAACCCATAACACATAACAAGGCTCCCTGTTTAAATCTCTCCTGAGCAATCCTTCCAGCACAGGACTGCACTCTCATCATTTCATTGTCCTGTTTATGGAATCCACATTACCACCAAAAAGCTGTAAACCATTCCCAAGTTGTTAACGTCTCTGGATCTTTTTCTCTATCTGTACAGTGAATTGTATGTCAAAGTTTTTTTTTTTTTAAAAATACATGGAAGTTTTTAAAAAGCACTTAGCACATACTAAATACATACAGCTCAGTAAATACTGATATGCTATAATTATTATATACTATAATAATATTCTATACTTATCATTCATTGTCTACATTACTCCCATCACATTTTGTTTCTTATTAAATTTAAACCATTTTTACTTTATTTGTGGCTCCTCTATATTTTCTCTTTCCCTATATTAAACCATATGTTCTTTGAAGGTCAGGATTGAATCTTATTTGTTTGGGGGCATGACATGAACCAATTTTCCCTTGGCCTATGATTTGTCACCTAATAAGATTTGACACATTCCTGTTTGATTCCCAGTTGATAGGACAAAAAAGCACCAGAGTTCAATTAAAATGATACTTCAAAGATACCTGATATTACTTAAACCTATGAAATCATGTATTAAATGGTCCCCAAAGATTCAGCTCTTTCAAAAATTAAAAATTATTACAAAGAGCTTAATACACCATGTTATATATTACATACCATAAAAATGTCAGAAGTAGCTTTTTTACATTACTGTATTTCTTGATGGTGATCTATCTGGACAAGAAAGATTTGCTGAATTTGAACATGGATAATAAAGCTCAGACTCTAGGAAAACGTTTAAAATATGAAATGGAAACAGGAACAGGAGTGTAAAACTCCTTGGAAGAATGCAGTTAGGGGATCTTTGAGTCTTAACAGTTTGCAATTCCTTTCACAGCACATAAATGATTTAACAGTGACCAGAGTAAATTATTTCCATTTCTATCACTGCACAACTTACAATAAATAACCAGATAAGATGCTGAATGATTATATTGTTATGATGCATGCTGATCTGATTTGAGGTTTTTTTCCTTCCCTTTTTTGTTTTGTTTTGATTTCCTATGCCTTGGTTCCCTGCCAAATCATTAAGCAAGTCACATCCAGCTGAAGCTGACTTGAACAGACTCAACGTAACTTGCAAAGGCCAGTTTATCAAAACCCATAGAATCACATAAACAAGGGAAAAATACCAAGGGGCCTCTCCTATTTGTCTTTCTGGCTATGTGTGTTCCTTGGGAAGGAAAGAAAATAACATGAACAGGATTTAAATGCTCTGTTTTGACAGATTATTAAGATTCCAACCACAACCTGCCTACTCCCCTTTATCAAGCCCAAATCAGAAAGGTATCAGAATAGTTTTAAAGCAGTTTCACATACATATAAAACAAAAGTATGCCTGAAAAGGGAGAGTAGAAAAATCAGGCCAATATGAATAATTTGGTAGAGTTTGGGGGGTGGGGGGAGTATAAAACCAAGACACATGCTAGCATGGCACGGGACATCAGTGCAGTTGACTGGCACAAAATTTCCTGCACAGAATTAAGATACGGAGGCTGCAGAGCTGTCAATCTCATCTTGTTCTACTATATAATCAATAGTTCCCACTGAGACCTCGATGGGAGGCTAGGTTTTTATCCTCTGAAATAAGAGCCCACCCTCTGTATGAGATTTCCTACCACAGAGTTAGCTCTGATACAGGCAGTGGGGCACCAACTCTGACTTCTCTAAGACCCTTCATAAATATTCTTCTAATGACACAAATTTCACTGCAATGGGCACAGAATTGGGTCCTTGTCTCAAACTCTTCTCTCCATGGCTGAACTATAATAAACAAGGGATCTTCATGGTGAGGGGCAGAATTACAGGAAACAGAACACTCTAAAGCTATAAAAACTGAAGTGTGTAAAAATGACTATCTTTGGTATAAACAAGGATTAGTGAAACTATAGTCTGTTGGTTAGATCTAGCTTATGCTCAGCTTTTATAAACAGAGTTTTATTGGAATATGGCCAGACCCACCCATTCATTTACATATTGTCTAAGTCTGTCAGAGGTGAGTTGTTACAAAAGTCACTCTGGTCCCTAAGCTTAAATATTGACTGTCTCTATAGAACAAGTTTACCAACCTCTGACATAGCGTACTCAGCAAAATCACCTAGGCTCAGTTTTTTATAAATTACATATATTTGGGTAGAAAATAACATGCATGTAGATGGAAATCTGACAGGCCTAAGACAATAGGTCAGAAAACATCACCCTACAGGAAAACACATTGGTATAGCTATGATGAGAGGCAGTATGTATGGTGAAAAGAAAACCGACTTTGAACCTGGATTTGACCCATTTTTCTACCACTTCTTGGGTCTAATAAACGTGGCCTCACAGTTATCAGGATTAAATATTATGGACTACGTGGCAATACACCATACTCACCAACTGCTCACTGTACTCACCTGACAGTCTCCCTGTCTTCATGGCTGCTGGCACAGACTTGAACACGTCATAGGTGAAAACCTCGACATATTTTGAATAAAGAGTAGCAACTATCTTGATGCAGAACCTCCAAACCCTTTAAAGAGATGACATGGTGAATGTGTGAGAGTCTCTTGTGGCTTCAAAATCTTTGCCTTCTCTCTAGAATCTAGAAAACATAGAGGAGAGGTTCCTTATACAAAAAATAAACATATTATTGGTCCATAATTAAATACAAATTAAAATATCCATTCTTCAGTACTCATAATGATAGGTTATTATCAGTGTTGGTCACATGATTAGCTCAATTCCTAACATCAAAAACACCTAGAATTACTAGTTTGGTGTCAATATCACCCACAATAATTCTACTAGTCAATATTAATAACTGCAAATGAAGTCAACAAACAATTGCATTGCCCGAAGTACCTTGACAAAAACATTCTGTCTAAAATGTAAAATGATATTTTCTATTGGAGATGCAGTCAAACAATATTAATGCTGTATTATTATTATTAAGTAATAATAATAGCTGATCAAGCACTTCCTTAGTGTCAGGAAGTCATAGATTGCAATGCATTATCTTACTTAGTCCTTACAACACTGTAGGATAAAAGTAAAATTATTCCCATTTTATAAGAAATGAAGACTTAATGAAGTTAAATTGACAATCAAAATGTTAACTGGAAATAGCAGTTCACCAACAAATTGTATAATTTAAAATTCACAGCAAGAAGACATTTAAAAAATATTTAGCATAACAAAAGTATCATGGGCATGTCAAGTTAGATATAGCCTGCTGCTTTATGGATCTTTATCTCCTTACTACATTTTTTGGTGTGTGCTGAGTCCTTTGCATATTCCTGTTTTTCAGTTAATTTAATTATACATCATTTCCCATGATGATTAGATATCACTAGTCAACTACTTTTTCACAGTCAATCTGATTTTGACAATTTTGCTTTTGTTCTTATCAACATTTTAAATAAATTCTTTTAGAAGGCAAAATATTCTATAAATTATAATAGAAAACAGCAGCCCCTTTCTTATTCCATCTCATCTATCTCCAAGTTCCATAGCCTAGAATTAACCACTTTCAAATATACTGCTGTTTCCTCTGGTATTTGTTTCCCGACTTCCAAATTATATGCTGATATTTGCAACATCTAGATTATTTTCTACTTTAGGTGTGACTCCTGGTTTCGTAGAGAAGAAGATGAAGATTTAGCTCTTAATTGTCCCCCATGTACTGGGCATGTGCACACACTCCCTTATACATACACGCTTCCTACCCCCAGCCTCACAAATGGTTATTGAACAACTTCTTATTAAAACATTATTCAGTTCTTACATTATTATGATGATAACATTATTTATAACTGAGTCATATAATATACATGACCATATTACACAACTTTTTCTTTCCATGGAGTCAATAATCACCTGACTTTTCATTTTATTAGCTTTCAGTAACTTATGCTTCTCTCAGACCTTATAGAGCCATAATTTTCCTTCTAAAGGGGTCAAATACATCAGCTGACTAGTCTATTTCATTTGAATGGGACACCTTCTCTGGAGTCATCAGTCTGTTTTGCTCCATTCTGGGCTAGTTCCACAAAGCTGTCATCTTCATATTTCTGCTGGGTCAAGTCTAGTGAAACATCTATATTTTTACCTATTTTTGTCTACATTACCTGCAGATTTCTGAGAGGTGTTGACAGCCTCCCACTGATAAAAGATTTGTTAATTTATTGTGAACAAAATTAATTATCCTTATAGTTGAGTCTGAATTTTTTGTTCACAGGTCTCTGGTGTTCTCTTTCTTAAGTTCATTTTGTTGGAGGAACCAAATACATTTGTGAAGGCGGGTGGAGAGGGAAACATGTAGCTGAAGCAGCAGCTCTACGGTGGCAGAAGCAGCCAGAAGGACTGACTTAATAGGGCAGATTTCCCAGTCTGGTAATGATCATAGGAGAGGACCACACTCCCACTAAACCACCACTCAGTATCTGCACCTGAGTCGTGAAGAGTGCTAACATCACAGCAGATAGACTGCCAGGCTAGAGTCTGGGATCCCTGAGAAGAGGGTTGAACCTGGTGCCATCCACAAAAACAAGGTCCTCAACCCCCTGTAGCCTACAATAGCTCCCTCTCCATTCCACACACCCTTCCTCACAGAGCAGCCATTCTCTTCATCTTTTTGGAGTAAGTAATACTTACTATGAAAGACTGCAAGGGTGAAAAATATAAAATAAAACCAGAAATCCCCTGATGATAAAGTGAAAATTAAGTAGTTCAGCTACAAGGTTCCAATGGGAAAAAAGGAGATGACGAGATTCATTAAAACCTCAAGGTATTATGGCATCACAAGGAAATGACATTTCATCAGAAACTAAATTTGAAGGCATGGAGAATTTTATCTGTTTAAAGGATAAAGAATTCAAAGTGGCAATCATAAATAAAGAGATAAAAGAAAACTCAGAAAAACTGATGAAAGAAGCAAAAAACAGCAAAATAAATCAATGAATTCCAAAATAAAATGAATAAGCAGAAGACAGAATTAAAGGTTTAAATAAGAAACTAACAGAGATTCAGGAAGTAAATAATACAATAAATGAGATCAAGAGTTTTGTAGAAAGCTATGGAAGCAGAATTGACCAAATGGAGGAACACATTAGTGAACTGGAAAATAGAAATGTAGAAAGGAGACAAATAGAAGATGAGAGAGAAACTAAATATAAACAAAATAAGAGCTATTCTATTCCACTAGGAAAGACAAGATAAGAATAATGGGTATTCTAGAAAGTGAAGAGAAAGAAATAGTAACAGGGAACATGTTAAAAAAAATTATCTGAAAATTTCCCAAACCTGAGGAAGGAACTAAAAATACAGGTCAATGAAGTCAACAGAAATCCTGGCTATCTAAATACAAAAGTTCTATGCCAAGAGATATAATTGTGAAATTATCAAAAGTCCAAGACAAAGAAAGAATGTTAAAGGTAATCAGAAAATAAAAGCAAATGACATACAAAGGCATTCTCATCAGGCTATCAGGCTTCTCAACGGAACTCTAAAGGCAAAAATAGAGTGTAACAACATGTTCAGAATGCTCCAGGATAAAAATTGCCAGCCAAGAATACTTATCTTGTGAAACTCCTTCTCTAATATGAGGGAGAAATAAAGGTTTTCCTTGACAAACAAAAACTAAAGAATTTTCCACCACTAGACTTCCCTCACAATAAATGTTGAAAGATGCTCTTCTATCTAAATAAAAAATAAAGCTCACAAAACACTGAACAGGGCAATAAATAGACAGTCAAAACCAGAAAATAAAAATCAAAATGACAGTAACAGGTCCTCATATATAATCACCCTGAATGTAAACAGACTGAACTCACCAGTTAAAAAAAAAAAAGAGTAGCTGAATAAATTTAAAAATACCCACTATATGCTGTTTTGTTACAAGAGACTCACATTAAGATATAAAGACAAACATAGACTTAAGTAAAGGGATGGGCAATGGTACTCCCACTCAATATTGAATCAAAAATATTAAAAGCAGGAGCTGCTCTACTCATATCAGATAAAACAGACTTCTGGCCAAAAAGGTAAAAAAGACAAATATGGTAACTATATAATGATAAAGGGATCAACACAACTGGAAGATATAATATTAATATACTTGCTCCCAACATAGGAGCACTCAGATATATCAAGCAAATATTAAAAGACCTAAAGAGAGACATTGACAACAACATTTGGGGTGATGTTCAACACCCCACTTACAGTAATGGACAGATGACCCAGACAGAACATCAAGAGGGAATAATAGTCTTAATTGGCAAAACTAGATGAATCGAAAAAAAGCAAATACATTGGAATAAATTTTACCAAAGAGGTGACTTATACTCTGAAAACTACAAGATATTGTTAAAATAGAAGGCACAGAGAAATGGAAAGATATCTCATACTCATCGTTACGCAGCGTTAAGAACAGGGAAGACAAAGGAGACAAGACTGAATGGGAACTTTTACCAAGCTGACAGAAGTAATAAACCATACTCTAGTTACGAGGTGGGCAAAAAATTCTGTATTCTAATTCCAAATTGTTATAATCTTTGGGTTTTGATTGTTTTCTGGGACCTATTTAAACAAGTGTGGTAGAAGACACAGAAGCTATCTTGTTGTCTGATAAAAATTTTCTTTATGAGAATGTGAGGTATTAATCTATCTTAAGAATGATATATGTTAGCGTGACTCAAAGAGAAATTTAAAGTAAGAACCACTTTGACTCTTAATCTAGAGAAAGATACTAACTTCTCTGAGTCTATTTTCTTATCCATAAAACAGAAATATTAATAGTTACTTTAAAAGTTCCTCACGAGATGAGTTCCAATGACATCATGAATATGAAGCATTAACACATAATGAGGCATATAGTATGTGTTCAATGAATATTAATTCCACTCTCCTTTCCCTGGTGGCTATTTCCACTTGGAAAGACTGATTTTTGATGAGCATAACTTAAAAACTTACATATATTCTGAGATTACTTATGTAATTTGATCTCTTGTACCTTTCTTATTTTCACTTTATACTTCATCAATTATTTGTATAAAGTATTGCTTGGATAAATTAGAAAGAATACTTCAGCTAAAAAAATAAATTCCAAATAAAAAACTTAAAGTTGATGTGGGTAAAATATTGCAAGAATGATAAATATTTGATAAAGAGTATAAACCTCATTTTAATTCTTAAAATTCTATATTAATTCAAATTTTATAAATTTAATTCTCTTTCCCACACACTTTTTAAGATTGTAATTATTAAATAATACACCTTGAAGTACAATGAGGAATCTCTTAATTGAAAATGACACCAGAAAATGCATTGTTGAATTTGGAAAGGGAGATGATCAAATTAGTTCCCCTTTCAGAAAAGTAAGCTCCAAGAGTTTGAAAGGATTCAGACAAGTGGTGTAAGTGGAGAGAGTATTCTTAAAATAATTAATTCCCCCATATTAGCATTGCAGGTTAGAAAGATACAACAAAATTTATTCTGCTTCCTAAAAATTTTGTAAACCACCTGGAGGAGAAAATGACTTTTCAACCTATCTTTTAAATGGAAATATTTGGTGGTTGAATTTCAGTTTTGCTTTGCTTTGGTCTTTTGTGAATTAAAATCTCTTAGATCATCCTGCAAGCAAGGGGTAAAACATTTTCCCTTCTCCTCAGGGAATGGAGATCAGGTAGTTTTCTTCCTGGAAAGTTTTCTTTCTTCAAAGAAGGGGAAAACAGATTTATTGCAGAGATTTGCTATAGAGAAAAAGAGAAGGCTCTATTTCTATCTTTTTAATAGTCCACAAAAGACTGTTGTGAAAGAAAAGAATTTTTGGAAAAAGGACAAAAGAGTGATACAGTAAGAAAGTAGTGGTGATGGAATAGGGGAAGACCCTTAACCAGAAGAGTGATCTTTGTGGGCCACTCCCCAAGAGCTGCCAAGGAAAGGCCGAAGAATGATCCCACACATTGGGACTATAGATACACCGCAACAGGACTGTTGGCACACTGAAAATGCCTAGACTTCCTTTAGATCAGAAACTTGTCTTCCAGTTGTCCAGTTTTCAGCTTGAACTTGATTACTGGCTACTTAGCTAACTTAGGAATGGACCCAACACTCTACCTGGGCCATAGACTTTGCTTTGCTACCATTTACCTCTGCCATGAACACATCTCTACCGTAGTCCCCAGATGGAGAGCAGGGAAAAATCCTTGGACAGGTGTTGTAAATGGACATACAAAAAAAAAAAAAAAAAAAAAAAAAAAGGCTTCCTTTTTCTATAAATACATCACTTCAGAAATTAAAAAGTATTCAATAAGTCAGTTAGATCAATGGATTGGTATAAAGAACCCAGAGACAAACCTAAGGATGTATGGGAACATGGTATTTGAAAGAAGTGGCTTCAGAAATTTTTGAGCAAAAAAAGAGATTATCTAATAAATGGTTTTGGATAACTGTATATTCACATAGAGAAAAAAAAAAGATTCCTTATCACAATGCCCACACAAAATATCTTCCAAACAGATTAAAGACTTAAAAAAAAAACCCAAAATGTCTCTAAGCTTTTTTTAATTTTGAGACTAATCTTATGCTTGTCATTCTGCTATGCAAATCGGATCATAAAATTAAGGAGACTTTGTTGTGAAAGGACCCGAGAGAGAGAACAACCCCTTCACTTTGTAGATCCAAAAAATGAAAGCCTAGAGGTTGAGGGCCATGCAACCTGTTAATAATCCAGTCAGGAAGAGAACTAGAACATTCTGGAAAGTTTATATAAACTACGATTCCTCAGCTACCATCTTTATCATTACCCCTGCCTCCTCTCACACACTCTCATAGAATTCTTCTCTATAATTATCCTTGTTACAGTTGGTTTGGTGCTTCAGTTATTTACGTATGTCTATTTCCCTAACTAGAATATGACATTTACTCCGAAGTTCTGGATCACATCTGATTTACTTTTGTAGTTAAGTACATAGTAGGTGATCACTATTTGTTAAATGTTCTATCTGTTATTATATTTTTGGTACTGCCAGCTTGACTGAGGCCCAGTATACTGAAAGGCATTAAGCACTTAGATTTCCTATAACTTTAATAACATAGCAATGGAACAATTTAATGTCTAATCTTCATTTTAGGGATTACTTGATTCAGGGAGCTACCATAATGTCTCTACTATGGTTTTTGATACATACATGAGAGGAAAGACATATGTCAAGCACTTAACTTGCCTTATCACCCTAATGGTATGTGACTCAGCACAGCAGAGGCAGGCTTTTCTTACAGGGGTGAGCATGAGTGACCCACAGTTATCCCCAACATCATCTTAATCTTGCATTTCTCACCATTCAGTTCCTGCAGCTGATACATGTTGAAAAGATTTTCACTCACACTTTTACCAACATGATAGATTATATTCACCAGCTGAGATTTTCATGTGTTCTGTTGCTTCCTACAGCTTTTCACTGGGATTTAGTTTCTCTGCTTCCCTCATAATAGTAATGATTCTGGAATAATGGAAAAGGGCTCAAATTCAAGCTTCCTAGCAATTTAAATATCACTTTTTATAGTTTTCTCCCTCACATTTCTACTAATATTAACACCACAGCTTGAGGCAGGCATAGACCAATTTGCCTTTATGGATTCTTTGACCCCTAAAAGTCTTTGCTCTCAGCCCTTCCAACACAAGCATGTCATTCACCCCATAAGCTTACATATATTTGTCCCCTCTAATAAAGCAAGTAAGAAGAATTAAGGCAATCTTTTCCTTTTCTCTAGTAGCAAATAGACTGCACAAATTATAAACACATACAGATTCCTGCTTTCTTTTAGCAATCCAAGTAGAAAATCTACATATTTAGAGATCATGTGAAGTACCAGATTTAATTCTTAAAAGACAACAGGACCAAAATGGAGTCACTTATGTTAAGTCCCACATCACCAAACAGAATTAACTACAGCCTTAATCTCTCCAAGAAATAGAGTCTTCAAATCAATCAGGGATCGCCTGGTCAACACTAGTTAGGCATTCTGCCTGACAGACACTGCCAATCCCAAAGGAATTGATCTTGCCACAATTAATCCACTTTTGTTAGTTGAACATCCTGTTCCTGCTCCCACTGCCTATACACTTATAAAAAAATTTGTACAGTTCCACAGAGTTTATTTCTATCCATTACATGGAATGCTGCCCAACTAATTAATGGTTAGATAAAACCAACAAGATTTTAAAATTTATTCCAATAAATTGTTTTAAGAGAATGAAGTTAATACACTATGGTTGACATATATGAAAAACTTGGATTCTTAATGTTATCGTTATGGAATCAAAGTTGTATTTTTAACATATGCAAATATTAATTTGGTTGAGAGTTGACCAGAAAACAGTGTTCATTTACTACTGAATTAAAATAAAATAGAAAATGTGAGACAAAAGACAAGTCAAGATGGTGACCTGGTAGGATGTGTCAGATTTCCCCACAGAACAATCAAAAATCACCTATTCTTCAGATACACATGGTGTGGTGGGGCTGGCCTGGGGGCTGCAGAGACAACAGAAGTAATCACCACCGCAAGGTTAGGCGAAGGCATCAAGGTGAAGAGTCGCATCATGGATTCAGAAAGCCCTGACGTGGGAGAAAAAAAGTGGAGGAGAGGGTGCTACCATGAGAAGAACCAGGCTTACATGTTACCATGAAGACAGTATAAAGCCTGCTGAGCAGGACTGGGACATGGATTCAGAGCAGAGGGACTTGGTACAGGGTAGCAGGACCAGCGCCTGGTAATCCAAGCAGGAGCCCCCAAAAGGAAGATAACACAGGGCACTGCCATAACCAGAAGGCAGTTTGGGGAATCCCCAACCCCAAGCCCCTACCATATTGCTCTGGAGCTATAGGACCCACCAGTCAAAATCCCAGCTCCAGGCTTTAAAGAAGAAGAGTTTCCCAGAGGGAAGGAAACTTCAACGCTGACCACAGCACCACACTATGGGTTGAGGCAGAATTGCAGCCCGATTGCTAATTGTGGAATAGTGACAAGGTGGTCACTATCATTCAGAGCTGGGACACTGGGGGAAGGCTCTGTAACTCCCCCCACCCCCACAAACTACAACTGCATAGGCTGAACTCTGAGGCCTCAATGCAGGGTCCACCTTAGAACATCAACAAAAACAGCCAGTAGTGATGTCACGCTCTCAATAATTCTCAGTGTTTAAGCCAAGATCCATGCAATCAATACCCACATAATGCCATCACTTCAGGGAAACCTAACTCACAGAAACATAAATAGAAAGCCAAAAAGAAAAAAGACACAGAGGAATACATATGAAATAATGGATCCAATTAAAAACCCAGGGGAAAATTTGAATATAACAGACGTGCAAATTACTTGAGGATTAGTTTAGGGCAACAGTGATAAATATATTCATGGAAATCAAGAAAACAACAAAAAAAGGAAGAAAAAGAGCAACAAAAGAGAGAAAGAAGAAATGAAGAAAACTATCAAAGAAATGAAGAACATGATGGTTGAACTAGAGAACTCAATAGAGGCACTCAAGAGTAGGATGGAAAATTCTAATAAAATCAGTGAACTAGAAGATAGGGAAGAGGAATGCCCTCAAGCAAACCAGTAAAGAAGAATGAAAAGAAATGAAGAAAGAGAACTATGGGGTAACATTATAAGGAACAACATTCACATCACAGGGATCCCAGAAGGAAAGGATAGAGAAAAGGGGGCAGAAACTGTTTTTGAAGGAATAATAGCTGAGAACTTTCTTAATCTGAGTAATAAAGCAAGCCTTCAGACCCAGGAAGCTCAAAGAGTTTCAAACAAGCAAAACCCAAATAGACCTACACCTACATATATTGTCACCAAAATGTCAAGATAAAAAACCTTAAAATCATCTAGAGAAAAATGAGTTATGTACAAAGGAGTCCCTACAGATTGTCAGCAGATTTCTCAAATGAAATTCTATAGGCCAGAGAATGTTATGATATATATTCAAAGGATTTTTGACCTAGGAGACTATACCCTGTGAGACTATTATTCAGAACTGAAAGAATGATAAAATCTTTTCCAATAAGCAAAAGTTAAAGGAATTCATCACCACAAAACCTCTACAAAAGATATTAAAGGATGCTCTATAAAGTGTAAATAAATCCCACTTAAAAATAGTAAAACAGCAAATATCAAAAGTGGGGAGGAAAAGAGAATAAAAATGTGAATGGTTAGAATGAGTTTAAGATTTATCTACTTGCCAAAAAAATAGGAAATAGATATAGAAGTTTTAATGCTAACCTTAGGGTAATCTCAAAATACATATCCAGGGAAAAAGCAAAGAAGATAAAAAGGGAAACCAATCAAAATATAATTAGATCCAACCCACCTAAGAAGAGAAAGAAGAACAAAGGCACTGTCTGTAACAACACCCAGAAAAGAAATTACAAAATGGCAGCGAGTAGTTATATGTCAATAATCACTAAATGTTAATAGACTGAATGCACCAATCAAATGACACAGAGTGGCCAAATGGATTAAAAAGCAAAACGTAACCTTCTGCTGCATCCAGGAAACTCACCTTCATTTGAAAGATAAACATTGGCTCAAAATCAATGGTTGTAAAACAATCCTACAGTTGAATAGCAACCATCCAAAAAACACACTTCCAACTAAAAAGCATAATGGAAGGCAGAGATGGGCATTAGATAAGGGGTCAATCCAGCAAGAAGGCATAATGCGTATCAACATATATGCACTAACTGAAGGAGCATCAAAATATATTAAGCATGTATATTAAAACTGACAAGAGACATTGACAGCAACATAATAATAGTGGGAGACTTCAACACTCCACTTACAATAATGCACAGATCAACCAGGCAGAGAATTAACAGGGAAACAGCAGCTTTAAGTGACCATTTGGAATAGTTAGGTCTAATAGACATATACTGAACAAATCATCCAATGACTACAGAATTCACTTTCTTCTCAAGTGTGCATGGAACATTCTCAAGGAGAGATCATATGTTGGGACACAAAATGTCTCAACAAATTTACAAGGACTGAAATCATACCAAGCATCTTCTTTGACCACAATGGCTTAAAATTAGAAATCAACCACAGAAAGAAAGATGGAAGAGCCCAAATTAACTGTAGACTAAATAATATGCTTCCGAATGACTCTTGGGTAAAAGAGGAAATCAAAGAGGGACTTAAAAAATGTTTAGAGACCAATGAGAATGAAGATATGAGCTACGAGAATCTATGGGATGCAGCAAAAGCAGTATTAAGAATGAAGTTCATTGCAATCCACTCCTGCATCAAGAAACAAGAAAAATCACAACTGAACTATCTAATATCTTACCTAAAACATTTTTCTGAGAAGATATACAGATGGTGAACGGGTACAAGAAAAGATGTTCCTATTTGTGGATTCTCTGGGAAATGCAAATTAAAACCACAATGAGATATCACCTTACACCTGAGAGACTGGTTATTATGCAAAGGTCTGGAAACAAAAAATGCTGGCAAGGATGTGGAGAAGAGCGAACACTTTTACACCATTGGTGGGAGTGCAAATTGCTGCAACCCCTGTGGAAAATAGCATGGAGATTCCTCAAAAAGTTGAATATGGAAATCCCATATGATCCTGTCCTCCCACTTCTGGGTATTTACCTGAAAGATACATCCCTTACAAGAGATGAAATCCTGTCATTTGAATCAACATAGATGGATCCAGAGGGGATTATGCTAAGCGAAATAAATTAAAAGAAGATAGATACTATGATGATCTCACTCATAGGTGGAACATGAACAGACAAAACAAAACTAACCCTTGGACACTGCAATAGAACTGAGGTTACCAATATGGAATGGGATGGGGGTAGGTGAGTGATACGTAGTGGTAGAGCCCACTGGACAATGGTAAAGAATACTTGGTGATTTAGTGGAGGGCAGTGTATGTTGATATATATATATATATATATATATATATATATATATATATACATATATAATTTTTTTTTAAAGGAGGAAACTGAACATATGGGGAACTTACACATATGAGTTTAATTAGTAAAACAGTTACTACAATAAAAAAGAAAATAGAAGAACATTTTTTACTGAATGCCTCCCTCTATCTTCTCAGTAACAAATGAATGATTAATTAAATGTTATCTGAAAATATCATAGCAGATAGTCTTTCCCATTAATGAGCATGTAATAAAATAATAAACATGCTAAAGAGAAAGTCATGAGAGATTGCTGCATAAGTTATGCAGCAATTGTCTCTGGAGTCACATGTCTACCAATGGGAAAGAAATCATAGAGTGATTTTTTAAAGAAAAGGTGCAGGCAGGAACGAAGGTGAATAGGCGGGCAGGCAGGAAGAGAGAGGAGGTAGAAGCATAATGCTTTTATTTTTATTTAGTTGTTCACACTGATTGTTTCTCCCCAGACCTGGCACTCGAACCCAGGGGCATGCCCAAGAGTGAATATTGAATCCTCTTTTCTTTGTCTGATTACCTCCTGCTCGTCACCTATTAATGCTTCAAATGATCTGTTCAAATTATTGAGTCTTCATTGTGCAGTATCCCAGAAAAATACTCTACCTAATGCTTCTAAACAAAGGTCAAGCTCACTTACTAATATATAAGCAAACATTAGGAGGTAGTAACAAGTGGAATCCATTGATGTAACAATAATAATACATTATGACTAAGAAGGGTTTATTCCAGGAATATGCTAATATCAGCAAATCCGTAAACATAATTCATTACATCACCAAATGCAAAGGAAAAAGTTATTTTAGTAGATGTTAAAGAGACATTTAATAAAATTCAAAAGTCAGTCCTAACAAGTAATAAATAGAAGCAATCTACTGTACTACTATAAAGGTGGTTTTCCAGAAACCATTAGAAAATGTCATTCTAAATAGCAAAACTCTAAAACCATTTTCATTAAAATCAGGAACTACTTAGGAAGTCCATTAATAACAATTATTATTTCAATATTGTGTTGGACAGTTTAGCAATTACAAGGAACCAAGAAGCAAATAACACACATAGGCATTAGAAAAGAAACGACTAAGACAAGCATGCTGGATTATTTTAGTGTTAACAAGCTTACAAGGGGACCTGTTTTTCATAAGTCCTTCCCTTTGTAGTTTTGTACAACAGTTGGCTAAAATCAAGTCACATGACTTGGGAGGTGAAATTGGAGCAGTGACCAGTATCTCTAGGTATTCTGAGCCAGACATGATGGACACAGAGGTGGCTAGTGAATTCCATTAATTTTCTTCTACTCCATGTCCAGTTCTTTTTCCTGACTGCTGGACCTTCTCAACAAAAGTAGCCCCAAGTCCTTCACCAGATGCTTGGTTGAAGATCTCAAAAATGAGCCTTGTGCAGAGGTATAAATTTTCTAGAAACTTTTTTTCCCAATTTTCCTTCAAGTTCCCTTTCTGGCACCTGGATATATCAAACTTTCCAGATTGCCATAAACACAAAGTGAAGAAGAAGGTGTTACTTTTCTCATCTCTTCCAGCCTCCACCTTTGCTTTCAAATACATTATTAGTGAAGTAACATTAGTTTATGATTACATAAGTTTCAGGTATACAGCACTACAATTCAACATCTGTTAAATACTCTAGAATGATTGCCATCAAAAGTCTAGCTTCCTTATCCTTTTGGATCCTCCCTAACATCTCCCACAGTTGAAAAAGTCTAGTTCCTAGCATGTAAGGTCCATTTCATGATAATAGTTGTTCTGCTTCTCTGACTAAATTCTGACTAAAAGAACTAATATAATCTGTTAAGGGGGTTGGACACAAGTTAAATATTAAGAATAAATATTTTCTATGTTTTAGCAATATGAACTGATAAAATAAAAATGGAAAAATAATAGGCTTTTGTCATACATGTTACAAGAACTTCAAAATAAGTAGGAATAATATAACAAAGAATTACAAAGCATTATTTGAAGAAAGCTATAAATTCTTACTGAAGAACATGAAACAAGATTTAAGCAACTGAAAAGGTGTTTCGTGTTGTTGAGTAGGGAAACCAAGATTATAAAATGGCAATTATTCCAAATAAATATAAAAGTACATTTCTAATTAGGATCCTAACAATTAAAAAAATAATTAAAAAATTTAAACAATTAAAAATCCTAAACAAAAAAAAAACAATTAAAAAAAAACAATGGTTCTTATTATAAAATTCGTATGTAAGAATAAATGTCCTAGAACAAACTAGAAAAATATCAAAATAATCACTTATGTGTATGTGTGGGGAGAAAGGGGTCTCTACCATGTATATTATATAGTTTTTATAATAAAATCAATATGGTATCAGCAAGAAAAAAATAGATCAGTTACTAGAATATCCAGAAATAAATAATAATATATAAGAATTTAACAGAAGAAGATATTTTAATTTCAGTTTGATGAGGAAACTATACTTTGCTTAAGCAATAATGTTTGCATTAGTTCATATGTTGATCCATGAGCATAAAGAAAAGTTCAAAGGATGTGTAAGATTTTTAATATAAATTGCAGGGTACATGTGAGATATAAGGCAGGAGATGGGGAGAAGAAAGAGACAAAAGAAAAATAATCATTAATCAAATGCTGACTATATAATTTATATCATATAGTCATATTCTAATGTCATTGCGTGAAAATACAGATAAGAGAAATAGATGGGAGTGAGGGAGAGATACAATGAATTGTAAGATACTCCTTGTGAAGAATCAGTGAAGAAAACAAGTTGAAGATCAACATAATTTGATTCTGTTTTATAAAATAAAAATCCTGTATTTGTTAGGATTTGACAGAGAATCATACGGAATGTGGGATCTGACCTTATGCAAGGTCAAGTTGGGAGCTGTTTAAACAGTTTATATATGGCTGCCGTTTCTGCAACCAGTGTTGGGGCTGAAGTTTTCAGAGAAGCAGTTGGAAAGGAAAAATAGACACAAAGTGGCAAGTTATGCCAGTGACAAATTAGAAGCTAGGAAGACAAGCTGGAATCTAAGTGGATTTTTCATTTCCTCCAAATATCCACAGTCAGTGCTGTAGGTGACCTATGGAAGAAGAGGGTTCTGCTGGTTCTGGAGAATCTGGGGGCCTGAACCTGATGCCAACTGGCAGCAAAAGTGAGCCAGCAGATCCACAAAAAATGTGCACCAGTTGTTACAGCACCTGATCTATGAACCTCCCTAATGTAATAATTCCTGCTGCTTCATTTTTGCCTTCCAAACATCATGCAAATTTCTTTGTGGCCAATCCTAGTCCAGAACCATAGAGAAGGGAATTCTGGGGAAAGGAAGGGTCACCATGACCTCCACACACACTTAAATAAATAAGACCCTTAAGTATACATACGTAAGTGTATATATACTTTTTTTAAAAAAACTATCATGGAACAAGTTTATTATTTGCTAGATCAAGAGGGTAGGTTTCTCTCAAAGCATATCAATGAATTCAAACCTCACATTCTCCAAAGTACAAAGATGATACCACAGATGAACTTTAACTGCAATAGGTATTTCCTAAGTAGAAGACCAAACACCAAAGAAATTCCTCCTTCCAAAGTCTTTTGGTAAGATTTCACTTAAGTAGATATTTAATACTTAAAATATGAAATTTCTTGATGAAATAAGAAACTACAGCTGTTACGAGTATTACCTTACCTACTCTATGTATTACACACTAAATTAAACCCAACATTAAAGATACTTGCACAATTATGCTATGAATAACAACAGTGATGATGCTAGTGAAAAAGAACTGTTTTTAGCCCAAGAGTAAGCAGAAAACATGAAAACAAGCAGAAAGTGACAAAGGGGATTTTTCTGAACAGGAAAGGCAATTAAAAACACAGAAATATAAAAAGAAAAGTATTCCCTTATTCCCTCCATGTGGAAATATGAAACATGTATGTCCAACAAGAACAGAGCTAAGTGATTCACCTCTTTGCAGCATTATGAAAATCATGCCTTCATCACAATGTGAGATTTAAATTCTGCACAAGGGTACATATTCTATAAAATATTGTAAGATTGCTGCTGTCCTGGGAACTTCTTCCAGTTTCTACCCAAGTCTTACTGCAAGACTGGTGGTCCCAAAAGTTTTATGGAAATAAATCCTTTCTTTAAAAATAAAGCATTTAAATGGATACATCAAAATGTCTCATTCACCATATACCCAACACCAACTTTATCTATATTTCCCTCCAGCTAACAAACTATTTCACTCAAACCAAGAAATCAATTTTCCATATTTGCCCAATTAATAAAAAGGAAAAACCCCAAAATGATTTATAAAGAAAAATGTAGGAATTAGCACACCCTTTTAATTTGTTTTAAATGTTTTTAAGGTTCAAAAAGTATTTAAAGTTTGTAATTCTTAGTAGGAAAACACCATCTGCATGAACATCCTAATGGCAAACCACTGTAAATGCTTCAGTTGAGGTGGAAGGGTAGGGATTATCTTCAAAGCACCCCAGCTTTCTTCAACAGGTCAGAGGTACACTGGTTTGTATTATTGTGACATCCATTAGGTGATTTAAGTTGCTTTTCCTTCAGTAAGGGCTTTATTTGTCCAAGGGCATTATGCTTGACTTCCAAACTTGGCTGACAATTTACTGATGAGGTTTATAACCTTTGGGTTGCTTGATATTTTGACGTATTTGCGGGATTCTGGGCCGCATCCTGGAAGGCCATTATAACGTCTGGATCCCGCATGGCTGCAAGCACCTCTGGATCGCTGGGAACTTCTCTGAGCCAGGCATTCCTGCCATCCCGGGCATGCCTGCAGGAAAATTACCAGGTACCCCCCAGGGAAGCCACCTGGAAAAGAGCCATACTGAGTTCCTGCTTGTCTGGCTTCTTCCTCCCTCTGGGCTCTCATGTACTTCCAAGCCTTCTTGAATCTTTCTATCCTTTCTTTGAACTCTCTCACTTGATGTTTTCTCTTATTCTTTCTCTGGTGCTCTGCAATTTTCTGGGCCCTTGGTTGAGCTTGCTGCACTACATCGTCGTCATTATCGTTTACAGGCAAGGGCAAGATCACTTCTTCTTCCCAACCGCCCTTAAGTCTGTGCACTTTTCTCCAACACCGTAAGGCTGCGCCGCATCAGGGTTTATTTCAATAGCTCTGTCACGGTCTCTGAAGGCAGCATTTAGTTTCTGCAATTTGATGAGGACACTGGCTCTCTTGGCATACAAGACGGCCAAGCGAGGATTCAGCTAGATGGCGTCTGTGAGCAAGTCAACGGCTTTCTGTAGCTCTCCATCACTGAGGGCATCAAAGGGCACTTTTTTTAATCATTTGCCTGATCCATCATCTCCTCCGTTATCTCTACATTTTCATCTCCCATCTCTTGAGGGTTATCGTCTGGTTCAATCACACCTTCATTGCCAATTTCTAGATCACTTTCCTTACTTGATGGTTTATCTGTCTTCATGTTTTCCTCCTCACTGTTTTTTCTTCCTTGATATTTTCTTCTGCTTTGCTTTTATGGATAGCAGGTGCCCCGCCCCATGCTCTCCACCCACTCCCACAGGAAGTTCATTTTCTCGATGTGCAGAACGCTGGGGTCCTGCTTACACATCTTCACCAAGGCCCGAAGCTCGCTAATTTTGTGGGGGTCCATGGTGGTGGGGCGGCGGGTGGTGGGCGGTGGGCGGCGGGCAGCTTGCAGGCACCGATGCTTGCTCAGCATGACCGAGGCAACGCGCATATGTACTTTTATGTTGGTGTAATAACGAGAAATGCAAGGAAAGATACATCCCAGGCTGTTAAGCCTGGTTTCTTCAAGGAGGGTAGAGGAGGGATGTGGTCAGAGGTTAAATAAAATATTGTGCATTTATGCAACACAATGTTATGTAGCCATTATAAAGGACAAAAGGAGTCTATGCACCACTTGAAAAGATGTCTCAATGTTAAAATGTCATACAGCAAACACCAAAAAGACATACCTAATATAGAATCTTATTTATGGAAAAATAACTCAGCATGTGGAGGAGATAGAGATCATCTACTAGCTGTGTGACCTTTGAGCAAATTATTTAAAACTCTGCATAGTTTATTTTCTTCATTTGTAAAACTGACATAGTAATGATAGCATTTGGATTGTAGAACTGTGAAGACTAAATAAAAACTATAAAGTGCCTAGAATAGTGCTTGGCAAATAAATGCTTGATTACATTAGGCATCATCATTTTGGTTATTTCTATCATTATTAATAAATCTGAATGGAAATCTATCAACTCAATTCTATCTTGTCAAATCAAGGCAAAAAGGAGGAAGAGAAGGAGATCTGATTTAAACAGAGCTGTCCCAGAAGGTTGTCACTGGCCCATGGGTCAGTGAGTTGTAACCCTGGGTCGTCATTAAAAGAATGTTGATGGCAAAAAGACGCAAGGTCAAGGAATGCTTATCCAGAAAAAAGCCTGGGATTGACACAGGCAGTTCTGGGGTGTGTGTGTGTGTGTGTGTGTGTACATGCATATGCATGTGTGTGTCTATGTTCTCATGTGTTAGCAAAAATATGCTGTGTGATATAATTGGAAAGAACCAATACTGCCAGGGTGAGGTCATAATGTCATCTATTATCTTATATTTTCTGATCCACATGTAAGAGTTACAAGAAGGGACTGCCAGCATACTCATTTAGGCATTCTGAGTTCTGCAGATTATTTCATTGTATTTGATATTAGCAGGGAGGGATTTATTTACTTAAAATTACCCAGATTACAGCACAAAGAGCTATTTTGTAAGTATGAAATGTGTCTAAACTGCAAAAAAAAAAAAAGGGGGAAAAAATCACCCTGCTGCGCTTTTGACACATGCGACCACAGTAAAGGAAACGTGAGGCTTCCTTTGTTTCTAGACACTGCTGGAGGAAATGAAACAATGGAGCATGAACATGGTTCTCAACCTTTTTTTCTGTGGGGGCACACATGCAGCTGACTAATGTTCCCTAGCACAATACTCTTCTAAATGCAATTCCCAGCACACTGGCCATTACTTCATCTCATTCACTGCTACCCAAGAGAGCATTTCAGGATACAAATGAGTGAAACTGACATTGGATGCAGATAACCTTGGAGACATTCTATTTTTTAATTAAAAATGCAATACAGAATCTGTTCTCATTGTAAAACACCTAAACGATATGGAAATACGTAGACTATTCCTGTACCAACTACTCTTCCACTCCCAAATTACTCCTTCTCTACACAGAGAAGTTAATATTATTAACAATTTGGTATGTATCCCTTATATGTTAAATTTGCATTTATATACATTTATATTTATATGTATGCATGTATATATGCACACATATCAGATTATTCTTCCATAAACAAGATTATATTTTAGACATTTTTCAGTGACCTGCTTTTTTCCACTTAACATCACAACATTGGGATATTATCCATATGCATACAGATTTGTCCTTTCTTTTTTATTATTATTGTTTCTTTTGTTTACATTGCTATATGATTTTCAGGATACTGAATTTGCACCACAATCTATGGCTATGCTGTTCTTTACTACTGCTTCATAGTATTGTAATGCATAAACACACAATATTTCACTTAACCTCCACCCAACTGGTGGATATTTATGTTCTTTCTTTTTTATTATTAAAAGCAAGGTTGCATTGGGCATACTTACTCCCCTTTATACATGTCTCTTGGTGCTTTGTGCTTAAGTATAAATGTACTTAAGAACAGATACTTAGTAGAATTGCTGGATCAGAGCAACCCACAATTTATCTAATATAATTTTATCTAATTAAATGCAAAGTATTCTGGAAATTTGTACCAATTTACACTCTTTCCAATGGCAAATTTTATTTTATTCATTCAAATAAGTTTTATGCAGTGGCTTCTTACTTACTACTTGTTTATTTACATATCTGCCTACCTATACACCCACCTATCGTGTATATAATATATGGAGGAAAATAAAGCAGGTCAAGAGGAAAGAGGAGTGATAGTGGCAGGCTGCCTATTAGAATTAGGTGTACCTTGCTAAAAAGATAATCTGAGAAAAGCCTGAAGAAAATGCTAGAGCAAGGCATTTAGATATGTGAGGAAAGAGGATTTGAAGTAGAGGGAACAGGAAGTGAAAGCATTTGAGGTGAATAAAGAGCTGATGTGAACTAGAAAAATAAAGAGATCAGTGTTCAGGACTGGATTACACAAGGGAGAAAGTAGAAGAGGGAGGTAAAGGATGTAGGAAAGTATCTACTTCCTCAGGATCTTTCTAATACCAATGAATATTTGAAGTGCTGGCCAATCTCCCTTTTTACATTGCATTTTATCTGGTTACTAATGAGATGGAGAAACTTTTCACATGTATATTGGGTATTGGAATTAATATACATTCATCTTTTTCATATAATTTTTGAATTTTTGATTGGATTTTTCAATATTGATTTTTTTGGACCTCTTTTTTACAGTTTAATTATTAATCACTTTTTAATTTTATATTTTACAAATATTTTCTCCCACTTTATCACAGTTTTTATGGAATCCAACCTCTATGTTTTATTTATGACTTCTGGGTATTGTTTTTAGCTAAAGGAAACCCTCCCCACAATAAAATAGATAAATGTTTTCCTTTATTCTCTTCTGATTTAATAAATTTGTTGCTCAAATTTATATGTTTAGCTTTTTAATCCATCAGAGATTTATATTTGTGCATATCACAGTTAAAGTATAACCATAGATATATAATATATTTTTACTTCTTTTCTGATTTGCAATACAAAATTTCACATATATCAATGGTTTCTGGACCCTCTATTCTGTTCTATCATGCTATTTTCCTATCACTACCATACTATTTTAATTATTAAAGCTTTATAATGCATTTTGATATCTATAGGATTTTTTTTCACTGTCTTTTAAAAATATTCTTAGAGATTCTATTTCAGTTTGATCTCAGAATTAGCTTATCGATGTTCATTGTTGTTGGGATTTAATTAAAATTATAGATAATTTTGAGGGAATTGCTATCTGTTCAATATTGAGTGTTCGCATCCAGAGAATAGACTGAATATCATTATATGTTTTTAGTTTCTTTTATAATTTTCAGTAAATTTTTACAGTCTTGTATATTTCTTGTTCGATTTAATTGCAGGTATTTTATACTTCGTGCTGTTCTTTATTAACAGGTTACATTATATTTTCTATTATCTTGATTTAACTTTATTAAATTCAGCCAATGCACCCCAACAAAACACTCCAAAAAATAAGCAGTAAAAAAGGTTGAGTAGTATTACTCTGATTGTAGTCATTTAATAATCTATTGCTACTAACTGAGCATCTTAATTGATTCCCTCAGTGAAAAATCTCTGGGATATGACAAATAGAGACTACTTTTAGCTTTTGTTTTGGGACATTATTTACTCCAGGTAATCAGGCCAAGTCCTGAGGCTCATATAGGTTCAATCATCCTGAAATCAGAAAAGAACAAAGCAACCTGGCTGGGATTTCATCTCTTCCTTCTAATTTACTCTGCTGTTTTATTTTGACTTCCTTTTGTTTCAAGTCTTTATTTTCTACAACTAAATTTTTTAAATTATATAATATTTTAGGCACATAGGAAAGCATGTAAAACAATAAAAGCTTAATTTTAGTAGTTGAGTCAGTTACAGGTTTAATAGCTATTAACTGTTTTCCATATTTGGTTCAGAACTCTTTTGCCTTTTTTTATTAGTTTTAAGGCAATAAAATACTACAAATATAGTTAAAGTATCACTCACTTCCCTTTTCATTCACTTTGGCTTTAGCATTTCACTCTTACGCCCACCTTTTATTTTACAATTTTATATGTATCCCTAAGTTATATTTTCTTGTGGTTTTAACATTTACATCATCAGGTCTACCCTTTTGTAACTTGATATTGTGAGCATTTGAAATCCATCCTTGCTAACGAAGACAATTTCTTGAAGTTATCAATTTTTCTTATATCCCATTGGTCAGACTTAGCCAGTCTAATCACATGATTACACCTAGTGGAAATTGAGAAATGTAGTTTTTATTTCAGGAAACTATGAAACAGGCTAAAAGTCAGGGTTTATATTACCAGGGAAGGAGGAAACTGAGTAAGGTACAACTAGCTATCCCTGTCAAATACGATTTACAAATTATACAATTTACTGTAGATTTCTGATATATACTTTTACTAGATTGTTTTTCCTTTGTTTTAGCTTACTAAGTAATTAAAAAAATCAACTTAATTAGAAATAAATATCAAACTGTTCTTAGGCATCTTTGAAGATAGCTACATTGATTTTCTACTGTAATAATGTAATTTATTAAATTAATAATTTTATAATGTTAAATTATCCTCACATTCCATAAGTAATTAATCAATAACTTGAATCTGCTAAAATGCATTATTTTCTTTTTTGTAAAGTTTGACTTATTTAGGATTTAAACATACGTCATAGATTTACATGGCTTAGTCTATTATTTTAAGTATCTATATAAACTTTTATAATGAAGATTATGCTAATCATAGTTAATGTGAAAGTCTCTATCTTTTTTGTATTCTAGAAAATGTATTTAACCTAAAATAATTTATGTAAGTTTTAATATAATTTACTCATAATACCTTTTGGTTTGTGGGCTTTTTAAGGGATTTATCTTTTGACTAGTTTTAAAATTTCTTCTTTAACACTGTTCTATCTCTTATAGAGTCAATTTCTGAGATATATATATGTTTCTTAAAAACAATCAAACTTTTAATTTAGATTTCCAAATTTGGTAGCATTAATTCAGATCTATTTTTCTTTCACACTTGAAAAAAATTCCCATGCCTGTATTTAAGTTCCCTCTCTTGTTGTTTGTGTTCCCTCTATTTTTCCTTAGAATTACTGGAGATATCATAATTATGTTGGATTTTAAAGCTAATAGGTTTATTTAAGTAGCCCTTTCAAGATTTTTTTCTTACTTCACTGATTCTGCTTTTAACTTTTTGATTTTATCCTCCCAAATTGGGTTTATTTATTTATTTATTTTGCATTGGGTATGCAGGTTATTATTGTGGACACTGTTTACTGGTTACCCACTCCTAATCTTTTCATTCCTTCCCCACGTCCAATTATAGAGGTTGAAATAGCTAGACACCCAATTTCCCATTTTCTTGGAGCTCTGTAAAGTCATGTCCTCTAGAGATAAGAGGAAGTCTTCAATGGACATATTGGGAAATATATTTTTTTTATTGCTCACTAAAGAAGAGAAACACACACAAACACCCTTTCTCTCCAAACGGCAGAAGGAAAAAGAGAGCACAGAGGAGGCACATTTATTTTCTTAAAAGCCCCAGCCTACAGGTGGTATACATCATACCCACTCACACATCCCTGGAGAGAACTTACTCATTTGGTCATACTAATTGTGAGGGGTGTTAGTTCTGGGATATGTGACTGGCCCTATCTTTGGCTATAACCTAATTACTATGGACGGAAAGAAAAGACAACAAAAAGACAGAAAAACAGTTTGGTTTTTCAGCATATTACTTGCAACCTTTGCCATATTAGAAATACAACAGTTAAGAACATAAGTTCTTCATGAGAGCACAATTTTGAAAGCTGTTTTATAATCTTGAAGTCTATATGAAAAAAACTAAGCTTTGAAAATATTCATCCAGATATGATATGATACCATCTTCACTCCTGGATGACAAATATACTAAAACAAACAGAGGATTCAAGTAATTCTGACCCACCAACTTGAAGCAATATGCTGTCTGTCTGTAGAGAGTATAATCACACAGCACACTGCCATATCACTCAGTGACTTCTCGTTCATTGTGAAATCATAGAATGCAAAACAAATCAATAGCCACAGTTGCCTATAACTGGCAGCTCATAAAAGCAATGAGCATTGTTTTTTACCAACTGTATCCACTAGAACTAGATGGGATTAATGACAAGGGAATGTACAAGTAACAATATCTGGTATGCACTCAGATGCACTGAAAGAATAGGGAAGGGATGCCATTTTTCGGAGTCAATTTATTTAACATTAAAAATACTATTTCTTACATTTTGTAGTTTGCTCTAATATATTTAAAATACGCAAATGAATAAATCTGCTGACAACTTTAGTTGATTATCTTTGCTACCACACAGCTGTAGTTATCTACCCTCATCTTTTTAGGCCCGGCTTATTAAAGTGTACTAATTATACTATGTACTGCATAAAGTATAACTTCCATTCAGTAAAATTCATCCTTTTAGGAGTATAGCTCTATAAATTTTAGCAAATAATTGTGCAACTGCCACAAAAATTAAGGTATCGAATATTTCCACCCCCTGCCAATTTTTTTTCAGCTCTCCATAGGTAATCTCCAAATACATTTTCAGGTGAATCAAAATTTCAGTTAAGGTGTCTCAACTGGTAAACTAGGTTTTTCACATGGGAGAATGCTATACAAAAATAAAACGTAAACAAGGTAAATGAAATTCCAGTTTGTTTGCTTTTGTTTTTTTCAAATAGCTCATTGGTCTAATTATTTTAGCAGGACTCATAGTTTTGTTTTTTCTTTTTAAATATAATTAAAAAAATATTATGGGGGAATTCTTTTTAATTCAACATGTTAACATATTTGTCTTCATTAAATATTTTCCCAATTTGTCAGGTGCTTTAAAATATATTACAGAAATAAACAAAAGAAGGCACAGCCTTTGTTCTCAAGGGGCTTTCTTCAGATTAAGACTAAGAATAGCATGGGCATTTTACAGTGAATAGAATGTGGTGTATGAGAACCAGTAGGTATTTAAGTATTTCCCCCCCCCCCCCCCATTTTTTTTTATTATTGTTAGCCTGTGGGGAAGGTAAGAGCAAGTGGTTTGAAAGGAGTGGTTAGATTCAGCAGAACAAAATAAACACAAGACACAGAGGCAACATTAAAGGGACAGAACAGGGATTTGGTAGAGATGGCATTACAGGAAAGATGACTGTCAGTTTGCTCTAACTGAAATAGTTCTTGTGTAGTGAGTCCTTCGTTTTATGTATGAAGAAAACAGACCCAGAGACAAGCTCAAGGTCAAACACAAAACTATACTAGAACGAGCTCTTCTAATTCTGATTTTCATTTTGCTATTCTACATTGCTTATCCTAGTTGCTTTCAGGAAGCAACTGAAAATTCTCCATGTATTCACACTTGTTTTACAAGATCCCTTATACCCTCCTCTAGCTTTACAAAACAAATGCATTAGCCATCACCTAGAGATGACATTCAATGCCTGGGAGGTTCTGCCCTTTCAGTCTTTCTCAGAGACTCCATTTCCACCTTTCTTTCTTAAAACCTCTTGGCAGAGACCAGGCCCCTTTCTTGGCTGGAGGCTTTGAAAACAATTCACTTATATGGCTACCATGATTCTCTTGATATCATTTCTGTGGGGAAAAATAGATGTTTCCAGTTCCAAATAATCAAACTAAACTTTCAACAGTAAGTCAAATACTAGGGGACTTTCTCTACATTTACTGAAATATGTAATTATTTTCTGTTCTGAAGTGAAATTACATATGCTGCTCAAATTTAATATACCAGCTTAATACATACAGAATCAACTATACCATCTATAACTCTCCATAGGTTACGGTGAAATGGAACTTTCACATTGCTATAGCAGATCTCAATTCTATTCCAAATTAAAGAAAAGAGCAAAGTGTCTCATCTTCTGGAAAACGGGCAGAGCAAAGAGAAAAGGGAGCTTAGGATGGAAAAGGTAATGGTGATGATGTCTTGATGCTCCAGTACCTTATAGAAAAGTACGATTTTTAGGGTACTAAAAGATTAGGGTACTAAAAGAAAATGGATTACTTAGATCCAACTCAGGTTCAAAAAGGATATCTGAATTTGCACTACACCAAAAATAGCACTTTCAAACATCATTTTCACCCAAATATATTATCTTCAAAAATATCTATGTGAGTTATAGGAAATATGAAAACGAGAATAACAATAGATGATAGCACATGATACAGGGACAGTTTGAAGGCACAGGTAATAAATATTACATGAATTCAGAATAAAAAAATGCAACTTTTAAAACCAGAAAGTCTTCATGAAAGAAGTAAAACCTAAGCCAGTCTTTGAAAGAGAGGTAGAAGCTTTATATGTGAAGAGGAATAAGTAAGAGCTGAGTTCACCTGCATGTTCTGGTACAACGGCACTGGCCTCTATCCTGATGGACTGGGGAATCCATTCTGAATGGTCACTATATCTGCCATTCAGTTGTCAGATATTCTGAAGATCATCCAGAAGCCATTCCTGGACACAGATGTAGAAGTAGCTATGAGAGGTTAGGGAGCAATTTGACCTGTCCAGGGCATCAAAGGGTATTAGTTAAATTGACCAGAAACAGAGACTTGTTTTTCTTTGTTAGGTGTCTCAGATAAGTCATACATTCTATGTACACAGATCTTCTAAGATTATACAATTAATTTCTGAGTCATATGGACATAAATCTTAAACTTCATTTTAATTTGGCCATATGTATAAACCCAACAAACTCACTCAATGGGGATGGATGATGATTATTCTTTACTAGAATAAGAACTGTTCTTTCCCTTATAACACTCAGATTCAATTTCAACTCTTTCTCAATACAAACTTTAAAGCAATCTCATCAAGTAATAGCAGAGCTGGTCGGTCTTCTCTAGCAGGTACTTCTGCTGTTTCACCTTTTGAGGTAAGTAGCCCCGGGGACATGGAACCAATTTTCAGCAGTGATTTGTTACAATATTGAATACACATCTCAATACCCTTATAGATAGAAAAGGAGAGTCTGATTCATCAACACTTTCCTTTAGGTCAGCAAACACTCAGAGAACAATTAGACTGTTTATAAAGCTTTAGTACATGGAATAGTGCAAAGTCAATTTAAAAAATATATTGAATATGTGAGCTTTTCCAAATTGCCATCAACTGTTATGACAAGCTATTAAAGAAGCTATTGCAGAGGACTGAAGGAGCAGCTGATTTCAAAACAGTAAATCAAGTCTTGGTCAAGAGCACTGATGAAAAGAGAACAGGATTCTCGCTGTGTTTATGAGTGGCTCAAGACAGCTTTAATACACATCAATCATAGGTAGGCAGCGTGCTCTGGTCCGTGCCCGCAACTCTCAGTGTGACCTTTTGTGAGTCACCAGACGGCTTTCAGGCTCAGTTACTCAGCTGAAAACAAAGCCAGGGAGCAGAAACCTCCATGAAAAACAGGCACTGCATCACTAATGAGATTTCCTGGGGAAATGAATTCCTCACCTCTACACCCCCTCTCCGTGACACTCCCACTTTAGACTGCCACTTTCCACACATTTCGGAGAAATGGGGGAAGTGAAGTGCTATGCTCGCAGCTTCAGAAATATTTATCAAGAATTCACTGTGCTTACTTAGTATTGGAGAGTCACAGGAGAAAGAAATGGTTACACTCTGTTGCTTTAGAAATCAGAGCACTAGCTTTGGGTTCAAAAATCTCTCAGTCGGTTAGTTTGTTTAAAGACTTGGGTGAGCTAGTTCTAGACAGTTTACGACTGTTTAACCAGTACTTTAAAATACTGGCGTTCCCCCCTCGCCCAGCTCCCTTAAGCTAAAGTGTTCATTACCGTGAAGCTTTCAGTTACAATTGGAACATTAAGAGTTGTGTCTGTGTGCAGTGTGGCTGCAGGTGAAATCAAGTTTGGAACAGAATAGCCAGAACAGTAGCATCTTAGGAGGGCAGTAAGACAGGCTGAAGGTGATTCTGTGATTCAGAAGTGTCCCCCACCAGTGCTGTCAACCTGCATAGCTTCACGGTGCCATTGGCCACCTGCGGAAGAAGGAGGCTCAGGAGGAGGAAGCAGCCCACAGAACCTATGGCTCCGGAGAATGAGGCTACACTTCTGCTTTTAAGATTGTTGGTCCCTGGGGGCTGCACCAGACATATACTCAAGTGTCTGTCTGGCACGAGCGTCTCCTTTCTGAGGTTAACCCCCTTGGAAAGGTTCCACATGACTGAGCACCACTGAATCAGTCTGTCTATTTAGTGGCTTGTAAGAAAAGCTGAGGATATCACGGCTCCAAGGCGGGCTGCCACCCCAGAGCCTCACTCGTAACTAATGGGGGTTCAAAAGGGAGATCAGAAAATATCATGCAGATAAAATACAGAGATAGGAGAAAAGACCATAACCTCAATCTGCAAAATGTAATAGCTTTGTCAAAATAAAAGCCAACGCTAAACTCTCCCGCTGCTGTACTCCTTCCAGCTCCAGGGAACTATTCAAGCAGAGAGGCATTTTCTATTAGCACAAACTCTGAATGCAGCAGGGAGAAACTCAGTCATAATATCTGCACAACGGCCCCTCCATGCAAACATCATTTCAGTAATGGGAAATTTTAATGATGTAAAGCAGCAAGGTCACACGATATGTCCAGGCAGCCCTTGGAAAGACACTGCCCCGGCAGATATTACAGAGGAGAGCTCAGAATTGCTCTTGGTTCATTAGGCTTTGCCTGAGGGTTTTTTCCTTCCACTATTAACTACAAACAAGGCTGAGGTTCTTGTTACTCAGTTCCTTGTGTGCAATGCAAAGAGGTGAAGGGCAGGGTTTGTAAATATGGAAAGGCAGACAGCTTAGACGTGTTTTCACAATACTTGAAATATTCTCTCTGAGTCACCTTAAATATGAAAATTGCAAAAGCCTTATCAATGTTGCAGTGTTTTTTTTTTTTCCTAGAAGAACTTTTTATCTACTTGTGTATAGATAAAGGTACTATATGCACATAAATATACACACTTGGGCTGGATTGATTCCCTCCCCTCCACACAGCACCACCACATCGTCTTACAGTTTGCCTCCTTCTCCCAGCTTTATGACCCCATTGAGATCACTCTTACTGTTTGCTTCCTCGTTACATTTTGATATTTCAAAGCATGGCCTGGATCTCACTCCCATCTCCCCATTCCACATTATTAATGAATTGGAAAGCAGACATCATTAGTTTTCGGAGACCATTTCTTTTAAAATTTACAGACCCCTTCATCTGAATCCCTAGAGACAGTCTGCTGTTCTCATCTTAGAATCTTATTAGCATCATATCTTCTGTATCCTGCCACGCAAACTGCATGGCTATGCACTTTCTAGCACTTGACCCTTTTGCGGACGGAATTAATTTACTCTTTGAAGATGCAGCAGCATGCTGTGTGCTTGTTAAAGAAAGAAAAGCCGAGCAAGGAGATAGCAAAGCAAGCAAAGAAAACTCTTGGTTTAAAAACAAGCTCTTGTAAGGCAAGTTAGGTGGAGACTGGGCAGGAGAAACTAATAGCCAGCAAATATTGATAGAAACAGGCAAATTAGCTCATTAGCAGGGGTCATCGAGAGTTTCTTCATCAGATCACTAACAGGCATTGAAACAAACTCCCTGGTATGTAGAGATGGCAGGAATTAGTGTGTACTAGAACCTTTCATTCTAAGAAGTTACTCTGGTGTAATATGGCACAGGTCAGCATTTAAAGACAACGCAACCAACAGATTCTAATGTTCTCAGATACCTGATCCGTCCTTTGAAATCTTTCACTCATTTACTCAGTAGTCAGTGTGTGTCAGGGATTGTTCTAGATGTAGAAGATACAGCAATGAATAAGAAAATGTCCCTTCATTCACAGAAGTTATTTTACATGAAGGAATAAAAATATAGAAAGTAAACATAATAAAAAATACATAGTTTCAAGTAACGTTAAGTATTATGAAGGAAAACGAAGGTATGTAAAAGAATACGGAATGTTAAGGGGAATTCTTAGAAACACAGTAATCTATTACTTAGGAGCTGACATTCCAACAGGGACATTAATGATATACAAAAGCAGCCCTGTGAAGATCTCAGGGTATTCCAGATAGAATGTAAAGACCCTAAGACTAGAACAAGCTTGCCATATTTAAAATATTTAAATATAGCCACTGTGACTAGAGTGGAGTAACAGGAGAGATAGGGGTTGGAGAAGTGGGCATTGAAAGGCCATCATGAGGAGTTTGAATTTTATCATACCCAATATGGAAGCAATAAAAGGATTTTAGATATAGATTTATGCCTTAAGATGACTCCTGGTATTTTGTAAAGAAGAGTCTCAAGGGTAGGGATAGGGGGCAGAATGAAAGCAAGGAAACCAGATAGGAAATTAACACATTAGTCTAAACAGGAAACTATTGTGGCTTCTTGGACTTAAGGTGCTAGCTAGCAGTATAGGTGGTGAGAAGTAGAGGGATTCAGGATATATTGTGAAGATAAAGCTATAGTATTTAATGAGGAATTGGATGAGGAAATGAATGGTGATGTCTTTAACTGAGTGGCAAAAGATCAAACGGAGAACCAATTGATGATAAAATAAAAAGCTCCATTTTGACCAGAATAAATCTGAGATGACCACCAGATATCCAAGAGAAGGCAGGGTGGAGCCTCAAGAAGTCTGCAATTAGAACCAGTATGCATTTTGTAATCACCAACTGATAGCTAACATTTCAAATCATGTAAGTGAGTGAGATCACTGCCGTTGTTAATTATGACAGAGAAAGGGCCAAAAGATGTCTTTGGGGGGCATTCCAAAATATAAGAAGGATGAAGAAAAAGGGGCTTCAAACGAGACTTCAAAAGGAGTAACAGTGCTACAGTAGGATAACCAGAAAACACTACCACTATCAACAAGAAGGAAATCATTTGAAAAAGAGGGCATAATCAACTGTATAAAATGAGGCCACAGGTTTGAGTAAAACAAGGACTGAGAATTGATTATTTCATTTGACAAGTTGAAGGCCACTGGCTACCTTGACAAGAGAGTTCCAGTGGAGTAATAAGAACAAAAAGTTGACTAATGTAAGTCCCAGACAAGATGGGAAAAAAACAAGTCAGCAAGAATAGACCTCACTACTGAGGAGATCAGAGAAATGGAGTGGGAATTGCAGAGTTTTATTGGGGTGAAGGGAGGATTTTTTAAGTTAGAGGCAATCATAACATATTTGTATACCATCTAGAATGATTTTAACGGGAAAGGAAAACTTTACTGTATGAGAGAGTGCATGAATGCAGAAACTAAGGCTTTGAGTAAAAACGGGATGGTATTCAATTCCTAAGTCATTCATTATAAAAGGAGGGAAGGTAGAGGTGATAACTTGGTATATTTGGTTGTGAGAGGAGATACTTTTCTTCTGAGATTCTAATTTCTTAATGAGATAAGATGTGAAATTATCAACTAAAAGTGAGTAAAATATAAAGGATGACTTGAGATTTGTGGTAAAAATTTTCAAAAGAGACCAGCCACCATAATTGTACATTTTTCTTTAGCCATATTTAACTGTTCAGGTAAGGGTGAGAGTAAGTGGTGTTGATTTACCAATGCTGGGTTTAACAGCAAGTCTAATATGGGAAAAATGTGCACAGGGGTACACAGCAGAATGATTATGGCAATGGACCTTGGAATATAATGCTGGCGATAAGAGGTCTGATGGTCTGAGGAAGGTGACTATGAGGCCAGATCAGTTGATGGACAAGTACACTGGGTTGAACAACTGGTTGTTATATGGATACTGAAGTTTGAATGAAATAAAACTTTTTAAATGGGATTCTTAAATCTAGATTTTTGCAAATGATCACGTGAGAAGGGATAGAGGGAAAAATTAGCCAAATTATAGAGATGAAAGAACTATTTGGATTCTAAGGTCAACAAAAATGTGGAAAAGTATGATGGTGGAGAAGAATAATACTAGAACCAGGTACTGATTATGTGAATTACTCAACCAGGAAATTGAGCAAATGACTACAAAAAGGAAAGATTGCAAGTAATATGATCTATTGATATTTGATTCAAATAAATAGATTTCTGAGAGAGGGAAAGAGCCTGAGGAAAGTGATGAGGAGGAAGGAGGGACAACTATTCCACTCCAGGGCTCTAAGGATATGTTTAGAAGAGTCGTCACCACCTGAAAGAGCAGGAGGAGAAGCAGTAGCCCTAAGGAGTAACTCAATTTTAGAGCAATCAGTTGGAATAAATATTTTAAAGATGAGGTTAATAATAGAGGAGACTTTTTTTTTTCCTTTCTGATGACAGACCCAGAGTTCTATAAAATACAGTAGGAGGATTTGGTAAGAAGAAGCGATGGGAAACTGGGTCAGACCTAAGGATGGACAGTCACATAAGGATAGGCACAAAGGTTGTGATGGCAGCCTCACAACTACTGTTGTCCATTGCAGTGACCACATGTGCTATTGAGCACTTAAAACGGGCCTGGTCTGGGTTAATGTGTGCAGTAAATGTATATTCCTACACTGGATTTTGCTGACATAGACAAAAAATATAATTAAAACTATCTCATTAATATTTTTCTATTGATTAATTGCTGAACTTTAATTTTGACAGACGGGGTTAAAGAAAATAAGTTATGAAAATTAATTTCATTTAAAAACACTTCAGGTATGGCCATTTCCTTGGAAGTGCTCTTTCTGATCTTTGCTACTTGGAGTATGGTCCTTGGACCAGAGGCACTGACACACCTGGAAGCTTGTTTGAAATGCAATATCTCAGAGTCTGTTTCATACCTATTGAATCAGAATCTGCAATTTAACAAGATTCCCAGGTGAGTCTCATGTATATTAAAGTTTGAGAAGTCTTGACTGAGGTAGTTTCTAATGGTAAGTTTGATGAAGTTGAGGCTGTGGAAGGATGAGGTACTGGGAACAGCTTGCTGGGTAAGAAATGGTCTTAGCAATGGGTAATTTACAGGCCTGCAGACGGTTAGATATAGAATAACTATGAAGTCTCTAGACATGCACTGTCTAATACATTAGCTAAGAGCCATACTTGTACGTGGTTGCTCTGAACTGAGATGTGCATACCAGCTTTGGAAAACTTAGTATGAAAAATGAATGTAAAAATATCTCACTAATAAATTTCTAATGCTGACAACATGTTGAAATAGTAACTTTATGGCTACATTGGGCTAAATAAAATGCTAAAATTAATTTTACCTTTTTTCTAATGTTATTATTTGAAAATTTAGCTGTCATAGGTGGCCCACGTTGCATTTCTGTTGGAGAGCACTGCTCTAGATGATAGTGGAAAAGTCACAAGTCTTTAGGATGTCCCAATAGAGAGAGACTCTGCAAAGCAGAGATCAGCAAACTATGATTCACCAGCCAAAAGTGGTCCCACCAGATTTGCTTTAACAAATAAAAATTTATTGGAACACAGCCTTGTTCATCATTTTATATTGTTCATGGCTATTTTCATGCTACAACAACAGAGTTGAATACTGTGACAGAGACTATATCACTCATGATGCCTAAAACTCTTATTGGGCTCTTTATAGAAAAACTTTGCTGAACCCTGCTGTGGAGGGAAGACAGAGTGGTCTTTCTGTTTCTATTTCAGGATAGTTCAGGATTCAACTTCAGACCAGATTGCCTTTGCTTATAGAAAGTATGACTATATCTAGAAAAGTATTCTCAAGATAGTAGCTGAAAATCAAGATTTGATTCCTTTATCTTTTATCATTGCATATTTAACAGCACTATTCTTTTGCATTATTGAAGCCACTATTCTGTTCACATTGAAAGTATCTTTAACAGGAAATACTTTTCAGAATTTATGATGCTTCATTTATTAGTTTGGATTCTAACTGTAGCCAGATGCTATCAAGCTTTTAATCATTTAAATTGGTTTATTTTCCATTTATTTGCTGAGTGTACATTATATAATCACTTAGTGATATGGTATCAAATGCTAGAAGTGCACAGTAACTTCCAATATGATGGAACTTAACAAACTTGACACAGGATCAAAGTAATCCTTTGAGTGGTAATGATGTGCCCCATAATAACATGGAAAATAATAAACTGCTGCTGCTGATCATTCTTCATTTCCATTCCTGATATTCCACTCTAGTTTCGGGCATTGGTAAGTTCTGCATATTAAGCCCGTATCCTTCCCATTGACTTTCCTTTTATAATTTATTTTCCTACCTAATCTGTTCTTGTCATTTCTAGACTCATATTTTTATACACTGCTTTAATATATGAACTTCTCTGTATAAAAATCCTTAAGAGCTACTGAGTTCTTGAAACTGTCTTCTAGGTTTATAAATTGATCCTAGACAGCCTTGCAATCTTCCTTCCTATTAATAATCTCCATCCTAGTGTATTTACAAGTGATCTTAAGTATAGCCACTGATTTCTCAGATTAGTTCAGTCATCTATATTCTTCTATAATAAAAATGAATCCTAAGCCTTTTATGCTTTGCCTCATGTAAAAAGAAAAAAATAGGTATAATAAAAATCATGCTAACATAGATGACTATTAAATATTAGTAGATCAAGCTAGTCTTATGTACTCATGTCCAGAAAAAAAAAAAAAACCTTCAAAGGTAAGCAGCAAAAAATAAAATAAAATAAAAAGATTAAGAAAAACATGGGAGAGCTTTTGTGGGGTCAAGAGGAAATCAATCAATCTATTAACTATAGTAGGGATGATAAGGGAAGATTGGAGTCAGGTTCCTATTAACACCAGCAATTTACTTGGCATAATTCTTCCTCCCCAAATCTGCTGAGAAAACAGCAGTGAAATCAGGGCTTAAAAGAAAAAAGGAATTTGAATAATCTTTTATGTAATTACATATGCCTGGAATCTAAGACCCTAGTTCATCCAAATATAAAGATAAATGGAAATTAGAACTGCAGGCCAACCTGCTCTAAACTCAGTGCTGATAAGATAAAAGGGATTAGTTTCACAGTGGAGGCAGCCTGGGAGATTGAGCATTGCTTGGAGATGAGATCAATTTTTATTAAAGCTGTATCTTAGTTATAGATTAACTTGATGTCAAGTGAAGTTTGAGTTTTAATCTCTTCACCTTAGATGTCAAACATAGAAGGAGTTCACGCTCTTGGGAGAAAATCCAATGAAAGAAAACAAAATATAGGTTAGTCTCCACGTCTATGCACTTCTGGCATATAAGAAAATATGGGATAAAGAAGCAAGAAGATATGATGTGCTATTAACATAAATCTACTAATAAACAGATCCACAATGCCTCAGATAGGATAATTAGCATATCAGGACCTTATACCTAATATGAATATGTAAAGAAAGTAAGAGAGGTCAAACTGCTGAATAGAAATGTAATTTCAACAGAGAAACCGAAACTTTAATAAGAACCAAAAGCAGAAGAGGATGAAGGAATATAAAGACAAGTCATGGGAAACAATCTCATCTGAGACAAAAAGACGAAAGATTGAAAAAATAGAGTAGCAGAGGTTCATGTAACAATATCAAGCACATGAAACTGAATTCTCTGAAGGAAAATAATAAGATAAATGACTGATTTCTCATAAAAAAAACCAAGAGAACAGGAAAAAATGGAATGACATTTTTAAAGGGGTGAAAGGAGGAAACTGTCAATCTAGATTTCTACAGCCAGCAAAAATATCCTCCAAAATGCAAGCAAAATAAAGATATTTTCAGATAAATAAAACTTGAGATCAACTACTAACAACAAACTTACAGTCTAAGAAACTCTAAAGGAAGTTTTTCATGTAGAAAGAAAATGGTTCCAAATAGAAACACCAATCTACAGGAATGAATAAAGAACAATGGGATGGTAAAGAACGGATAAATACAAATATTTTTCCTAATTCTTTTAATATGTAGTTGTTGAAATAAAAATAACGATATTATAGTGTATAGTTTATAATGTTTCTAACAGTAAAATATGTGACAAAATAGACAAAGTATTGAAGGAGATAAATGGAATTATAATGTTGAAAGTTATTAGTTTACATGTGAATTAGTATTAATAATAATTCAAAATAGTCGTTTGCACTTTGCATTTATCTCAATTTAAAAAAAAAGAATAAAGTGTAGTCAATAGCACAGTCATGGGAAGGAGAAAATATAGCTAAAGAGTAAACTGAAAAGATAAAACAGTATCCCTAAATAAATTTAATACAGAAAAATTTATGAATGGAGGATGAAAGGAATAAAGAACAGATGGAACAAATGGAAAATAAGATGTTAGACATAAATTCAGCCACATTAATGTTCACATTAAATGCAAATAGGATACATGCTCCAAGCAAAGGCAGAGATGGTCAGAATGTAATTTTTAATAAAAGACTCAACTATAAATTGTTCACAAGTGATGTACATAAATACAAGGACATGATATGTTGAAAAGAAGAATATGGAAAAGAACAAGCCACGGCAAAATCTAATCATAAGAAAGCGAATGATACTATTTCTATCTGGCAAAGTAGATTTCAGAGGAAGGAGTATAGTATTGCCACACAGAAAAAGGCATTTTATAGTGATGAAAGAGTCAATTCATGAAGAATACATAGCAATGCATATGTACTTAATATCGGAATATCAAAGGTCATATACTTTATAAAAAATTACAAGACTAAAGAGAGAATACTTAGAAACTTTAAACATACACATACTTTTCAAGTGCCCGTGAAACATCTGAGTAGATAAGCTATATCATATACTGAAACATAAAACAAATCTCAATAAATGCCAAAAGATTAAATCATAGAGTATTCTATAATCACAACTGAATTAAATTTGTAATCAATAACAAAATTCTTTACAGAAAAATACCCTCAATAACTTTCTAAGTAAGTCATGGATCAGAGAAAACTATCACATGAAAAATTAGGAAATATTTTAACAAATTAAAATAAAACACAATCTATCAAGAATAGTGGAAGGAAGCAAAAAAAGAAACATTTAATGCTTACTTTTAGAAAGTAGGTTTAAAATTAATGATCCCATCTTCTACCATAAAAATCAAATACAAAGTAAGTGGAATGAAGGAAATTACAGTAGAATCAATGAAAGAGAAAATAAAAACAATAGAGATAAATAGTCAAAAGTCAGTTTATTTGAAAAGACTCAAAAAGTGATAAACCCTTAGAAAGAATAATTTTTTAAAACAGAGAAAATGAATTTCCAATATCAACAGGGAAAGTGAGGATAACACTGTAGCCTTTACATATTAAAGGATAAAAAGGGAATATCATGAACAGTTTTATGCTAATAAATTCAACAACATAAATCAACAAATTCCTTGAATGAAATAAATATACTTTTAAATCCAACTTCTGCATTTACTGACTTCCTTAAGGCTACCCATGAAAACTTTGGGGCAGGTGGTAGAACATGGATATCAGCACAAGAATACCCTGTTTTAGAAAATTATGTCAAAATTTCTGTGCCTGACGTAAAGGATTTCTTTCCTCTTGAGCAGGTTTACCAAGATGGCATCCTTCATAGTCACTCCCCAAAGTCATAATGCACACTATTCATATCAGTTCCTTCCAGGGCCTTTCTTACTCATTCCAAAACTAGTTTCTGTTCCTTGTGCATGCATGATTATGTATTCCTCTGCTTTGGAGAGCTCCTTTTCAACACTTAAGCCCAATGCCTCTGGTGTGAAAATTTTCTGGATTCTTCACACAGGTGTTCTTTTTAATTTCATCCCTTAGAACTTTATTTCCATTATGATAATTATCACATTGAATGGAAAGCAACATATATGTATATATGTGTCTCATAAGACATATTTCTTGTTTTCATCCCCCAAAATGTTATGAGTTATGTTTACAGGCCTTAATCAAACTGAATCAAGATGAAAAACATGGAGTAGATGGTACATTACGCTCAACACGAAAGCATGCTGTCTTTAACTGTGTTAGATACTTTGCATTTAACTACTTTTATTTGATGTCACAAAATAAATACATTTTGGGAATAATCACTTATAAACTAACAACTTCTGTGCTATACTTATTCTAACATATCCATCAATTATACAGCTACAAATCATATTGTAAAAGATACCTATCTTATTTTTAAGATGCTCTTTCTATTAGTATCTTCCAAATTCTCACACATTGTGAAAATTTAAATTTACTTTAGATAAACATACTATGTTTATAGTTCCAAAATATTTGTTCAGTAACATCCTACTTAACAGCCACTTGCTATTTCAGGATGGTCAGTAAATTTGGGTAATTTATGATATTGCTAAATGAAAAATCATAAATCATCTTTAAATTCTATAACATTTAACTACTTTGTGTTTGAAGTAACAGGGGATGTGGAGTTTTTAATAAAATTATCATTTTTGATCTCATCAAGACACATTACGGATGGACATCCAAGTAGCTGAAAACAATGAGGCTCTGTAGGAAGCAGCCTCTACAAAGTTTCCCTCATAGATGATATAAAATGAATTCACAACTACAAGGGACTGTCTAAATTGTAATAGTCACAATGTGGTGTAGTATTTAAAACTTAAGCTAAAGGAAAATGTAAGCTAACAATAACCACAAAGACTGGAAAGGGAAAAACAGAAGTATAGTATTGCATGGTTCTTATACCAAACATGAAACAATATAATAATGGTAGCATAATGAAGTAGAATACAAGGCATTCCACAATAAGCTAAAGATGCATGCTATCAACCCTTTAAAGACTCCACTAACGTAACAAAGAGTAATGACTAGTTAGCCAAGGAAAGAGATAAAATGGAATAATAAAAAATATACTCAATTTAAAGAAAAGCAGAAAGAGGGAAAAGACAACAAAGAGAGCTTGAACAATAGAAAAAAAAAGATGATGAATATAAACTCCCTTTCAGAGCAAATAAAATGATCAGGGATGAATAAGGTCATGTTGTAATGATAAAGTCAATCATTAAGAGGATGCAATAATCCTAAAGTTCTATGCATTTAATAATAGTTTTAAAATATACTAAACAAATGCAAAATATATTAAGCAAAAAAAGATTGAGCAATAAACAAATTCACAACTGGAGTTGGAGATTTAATCACCCCTTTCTTAATGATTACTTGAAGAAGTAAAGAGGATATAATAATGCAGGAGATTTGACCACTATAAACCAACTTGATCTAATTGGCATTTATAAAACACTCCAACCCACAAGCAGAATACACATTCTATACCAATAGACTATACTGTAGGTCATCAAATGAGAGTCAACAAATTTTAAGGATTTTAGTGATCCAAGGTATACTCTCTGATCACAACAGAATCAAATTATGAAATTCTACCAGAAATTTATTAAAAATATACAAATATTTGGAAACTTATACATTTACCAGAAAAGGAAGAAAAAAAAAAATCCAAAGGGAAATCTGAAATTATCTTGGACTGAATGAAAATGAAAATACAACACGTACACATTTGTGGGATCTCTTTACAGTAGTGATTTGACAAAACTGTATAATATGAAATGCATATATTAAAAAAGACTAAAGATATCAAGACCCAAGACACTATCTTAAGGAATAAAATAAAAAAAGAGTAGCAAATGTGATCCAGCATAATAAGAAGAGGGGGACTAATAACAAGCAGAGCAGACTTCAATAAAATAGAAAAAAAAACCAATAGAGAAAACAAAAAGACTAAAAGCTGGTTCTATGGCGAGACAAATAAAATTGATAGACCTCTAGTCAAACTGATCAGGAAAAAGAGAAGACACAAACTACCAAAATCAGGAAAAGTTATTGTATCATATATTCCTTATATATTGAAATAATAGAAAGGGAAGATAATTTTTTAAAAAACTTTAGCAATAAATTCAACAACTTACATAGAAAAGTTCCTTGAAAAATACAAACAAGCAAAGTTTATTTTCAGAAGAAATTGATAACTCAAAAAGTTCTTTATTAAGGAAATGATATCTCATTTAAAAATCTTACCAAGAGAACACTAAGCTCCAATTACTTCATGGGAGAATTTTATCAAACATTGAAAGAAGAAAGGCCAATTGTATACAAATTTTCCAAATTGTAGAGGAGAGAATACTACCTAGCTCATTCTGTGAGGCCAGGATTACCTTGATCTATAAACCAGAGAAAGACATTTTAACGAAAAAAAGTTAATATCACTCATGAACATAGATTCAAAATTCAAAACAAAATTTTATCAAATTAAATTTAAAAATATATAAGAAGATATACATAATGATCCAGTAGGGTTTATCCCAGGAATACAAGATTTGGTTTAACAATAAAAAATCAACCAACATAACATGCTATATTAATAAACCAAAAAATAAATCATATTATCTCAATAAATACAGCAAAGTTTTGATAAAATGTGATGGCTATTCCTATTTAAAACAAAGAACTCTTAGCAAACAAGGAATAGAAGAACATTTTCTCAAACTGATACTGGGTGTCTCTAAAAAAACCCATACAGCTTAACACTATACTTTATGTGAAAGACTGAATCCTTTGCCCCTAAGATCAGAAACAAAGATTGCTTTTACCACTTTTACTCAGCATTATATTGGCAGTTCTAGGCAGTACAATGGGACAAGAGAAAGAAATAAAAGCCATTGAGATTGCAAAGGAAGAAATACAATTCTTTATCACAGATGCTATTGTCTAGGAAGAAAATCATTCCAGAATCTACAAAAATCAATAAGAGCAAATAAGCAAAGTTTCAAAAGCTCAAAATAATTTTAAAAGACATTTCATCAAAGATGATGTGGCATATGAAAAGATGTTTAAAACCATTTATCATTAGGGGAAATGTAAATTATAACCATAATAAGATGCTATTTCATAATAATTATAATGACAATCATAAATAAGATAGGCTTTAATAAATAATACAGTAAATAATAAATGTTGGCAAGGATGTAGAAAAATGGGAACTGTCATGTATTACTACTGGAAATGTTTAGCAGTGCTACTTTGAAAAAGAATTTGACAATTTTTAAAAAGTTAAACATAAAACTAACACACAACTCATCAATTCTACTTTCAGGTTTCTACTCAAGAAAAAGAAAAATATATGCCTACATAAAGACTTACTTATGTTTGCTCATATATGCATTATTTTTAATAGCCCAGAGCTAAAAATAAACTAAATCTCCATCACCATGTAAGGTAATAGGTAAAGGTAGATCAGTATAATTGACTATTATTTAGCAATAAAAACGAACAAACTGCTGACTTACGACATGACTATGTCTCAAAAATATTAAGCTAAGATACAAGACATCATATATTGCAAGCTTCTATTTATATGATATATAAAGAAAAGGCAAATGTGTAGACATAGAAAGCAGATTATGCATTGCTTGGGGTTAGAAGCAGAAACAGGAATTTACAGTAAATGGAAGGATTGGGAGGATGAACATGTTCTAAAATTGATGGTGATCCTTGTATCACTCGACAGTTATTATAAATCATTGAATTATACACTTTGAAATGGTTAAATTTTGATACGTAGAATATACTGCCAGAGTTGTTTTAAAAGAAATACCACTTCTGACTTTTAGATGTCTAAATTTTTTAAGTGGGTTTTCGTTGTAGTTGTTATTGCTGAAGTATGTAAGCTCTTTATATATTTCGAGAGTATTAACTCCTTGTCTCTTATGTGATGTGTATATTCTCCCAATCATTAGATTGCCTTTTAGTTTTGTTGTTTCTTTCATTGTGCAAATGTTTTTTTTAATTTGATGTAGTCCTATTTAATATTCTTTGTTTCCTTTGCCATTAGTGTCACTTACCCAAAGACTTCTCTGATGCTGATGTCATGAAGTTTATTGCATATATTTTCTTTTCTTTCTTTTTTTTTTTTTTAAATGAAAGGCGCAAGCAGGAATGAAGGCGAGAAGGCAGGCAGGCAAGGAGAGGAGAAGGAAGTATCGTCTATTGTTTATTTTAGTTGCTTATTTTGGTTATTTCCCCCAGGACCCAGGACTCAAACTCAAGGGTATGTGGCTTGCTCTTTTGGAGGCGACTGACCTAACTGCTGCTTCACCAAGGCGTGCCCTATATTTTCTATTTATTTTATGGTTTCAGGTCTCAAAGTCAAGTCTTTAATCCATTTCGTGTTGTTATTTTGTGTATGGCATCAAGTAGGGAGCCGGTTTCATGATTTCTGCAGGTAGCTGTACAAGTCACAGGAGGGTTTCAGATGATTTAGTCAACCACAGAGAAACAGAAGTCCTGTATACCTGGACGTTTTACTACTTGTAAACCCATACTCTGCTCTGGTCAGAATTTTCTTCTTAGTTCATTAATATGCAAAGGTCTTTAAAACGTCTATGGTTTTACCCATGATATTTAATTGACCTGGAGTATCCACCCTCCCTACTGCCTACCCTAATTCTAATCTTTAAGGGACTGCTTAACTTTCATCTCCTCTACGTTTCTTTTTTGCAGACATCAAATTCCATTGTCTCCAAAATTTCTTAGAATCATAGTTTTGAGTTATACATGTCTTCTATTATTTGCTTTTGTTCCTTTTGTTTTACTTAATACACTCAACTTCAGGAAACTGAATAAGAAGAAACATGATATTTTTGTGTTTATTAAAGCACCAAAAAGATATGTACTATTATTCACCCAATGTGCTATTATAATTAATTACAATGTAGTGAATTCATACTCTGTTTAGACTTTTACTTGAACGTTATATAAATTGAAGATTTTTTGTTATTCATTAGTAAGAAACAAATCAAGATAAATTTCTGTAATAAATCAAACGTAAATGTTATGCCGTGCATTTTCATGACTAAAATTCTACCATCAAATTCCATTTGTGACTCCTTAAAGTAGATATTATATTATAACCTTTTTGAAGGAAGGTCTTAATTTATAGGTATAAAGTACAGACATTTTACTTTTTAATTCTGGAATCGGAAAATCATCAAATAAGTAGAAAAGCTAAATAAAAATGTCTCACATATAGTCATACTATGCTGTTTCCTTAGATAACTCACATGCTAATAAATTAACATTGTAGAGATCCCCTCTAAGATTTTTCATCCCTGTAGAACTTAAAACTTGGAAATTACCAATCACTCCATTCATCTTATTGGAAATTTCTTAATATTTTACAAGATTTGCCATCGATGGCCATCTACAGATGAATGAGAATATTAATCTAAAATGAGGATTCTTGAATTCAAAGAAAAATTTTGTTCTCCCTATAGCTTCAGAACAGTCCCACTTCTGTGTAATCTGCAGAGATCTGCAGTGGAACTCATTCCTAAGGGATTAATCAGCTTTGGAACAGCCAGTGCTCGTGCCAGATACAGACTGGCAGGAAGCTGATGAGGCAGCACAATGAATGATCTACCATAAAGGCCATGGGCAAGAGGTGGCCATTAGTCTAGAGCTCAGTAATGCACTCTTCAAGTACATTACTCACCAATCCATCAGGCAACCTGCTACAGGACTGAGAGATTCCAGCGCTTTTAAATCTGTAATGCGATGGCTGCCAGCCTGCTCTACATGCCCTAGGTTACAAGGGCACAGTGGTGTGGGAAGAAGGCAATTCATTTGGTGTCATAGCCAGTATTTTTTCTATTCTTTCTTCTGTGTTTACTTAAGAAATGGGCCTTCCATTATCTACAGATTAATAGTGGAAAGAATGTTCTGGTGTCTCTATTTGCATTCGCTACCAACAGACACTTTCTCAGTGCCTAGTCGGCAGAATTTTTATTAGCGAAAATAAACTTACATAGGAAAATACATGTTATTCTGCATTCTAAAATGCAGCTATATAAGTTTTATACTAGACTATACTATCAAAACCAACCCAACTTAGTAGATAAAAGCTACACAAATATGCCAAAACTTAGCTGTAAATAAGATGACTTTTTTTTTCTATTTAGAAAATATTTACCAAATTTAAGGTCTCTCAGTGAATATATGATGGTTATAATTGTAAATGGGGATTCAGCAGAGAAAGTGATGATACTTCGTAAGATCGGTTTTTCCCACTGGTAATTAACAAAGATGTAGAATTAAACAAAGTACTGTCACAGAAAGGTCCTGCTGTCAAATTAATTATAGTAGCCTTATTCATTCTGAGATTGCATGCTACTCTGTTAGTATTTCAATGTCATTCTTTTAGAGGTAGTAGATGTAGATTCCAATTTTTGAATGCTCCTGCTTAGTAATATGAAAGGCTGGAAAATCTATGTTCCCATAGCTTTAAAAACCTAAAGGTGTGAGAAGCAGGAATGCAGAGCATTTAGTCAGTGTAGTGAGGGAAAGGGCGAAGCATTGTCTCAGTAGTAGTTATGTCCTGACGACCACCTGAGAACTGAAGTCTCTTTGGGGTCACTATGGTAAGACCAATGGGAAGGAGGGAATTAGGAATTAGGAATTAGTGCTTGAGAAAGGCATGAGGATAATTGGCAATCTATCTCTGCTGATAGATTATATTGTCAGATCATATCCTTGCCAATGTTTTCTCAGTCTACATCTGAAAACTAACAGCAAAGATTTAAACACATATAAATCATCATCATAAACTATATTCTATATTTAATACCAGGTACTAAGTGAGGAACTATTCTAGGCTTTATACTTACTGTGACTCATTTAAGCCTCAGCAGCTCTTTGAGTTTGAGATGAGAGACTTCAGACAGTTAAAGCAATTTATAAAACTACATGAGTCCAGATTTGAATCTAGAAGTCTGACTCCAGAGTATGAATCCTGACCACTTTATACTGACTCCCATACCTTTTACAAAGGTTCCACATCTAGATTATTATATTCAGTAGGTCTGGCATGGAGTTCACGCATTTTTGTCTATAAAAAGCTCTACAAGCACACTGGTGGCCTAGTAGTCTAGCACACCCTGGGTGCAGTCCACACAAAGCTCAAGGTCCCGACTCTAGGGAACAACCAAGGTGAACAATTTAGTTAAAAAAAAAAAAAAAAAAGTGTTTCTTCCTCCTCTCACTTCCTGACCACCTGCCTACTCACTTTCAGTCCTGCCTGCACATTTCCTTTATTAAAAACAAAAACAAAACTTCTACAGAAAGTACTGATGTGTAGTCAGTGTTAAAAACCCAAGGTCTGATTTTAGTTATCTAGTCTAGTCTATGAAGATATAGGATAGTTCCCAAAGACTAGGCTGATCCTCTGACTTTAAATGACAGGAAAGGTCTTTGTGTATCATACTGTCTTGTGCTGTCAAACACTTCTTAAGTAGGACTGAGGGAAGAGATAGCCCTGCTCTCCTCTGTTCTGGTCATTACACTTTCAGAATACAGGCTTGGTTCTGGGCATCACAGGTAAACAAAAATCATCAAAGAATGCTATAGTTATGGGGAAACAGGCACCATGTAAAATAATAATAGGTTTTAAAAAGTGAAGATATTTTGCCTTAGCAGAAATGACTTGGAGCAGATTTGATGGTCCTATTAAAATATCTGAAAATTTTCCGCTAGGAGGGGAATACAGCTTGTGCTGGAGCACTTACACAAATAATTAGATTCTGTGGACAGAAGCTAAAGAAAGATTTTAGTGTCTAACGGAATAAGGGATTTTCTATGTATGAGACCTGCTCAAAGATAGCACTGGTTACTACTACAGAAAAAACTTATCTCCTTGTCACAAGAGGTTGAAGGGATTGCTATGTGATGGAATTTTTAGAGAAAAGGTTCAAACATTGAAACTAGTTTGTTAGATTCCCCTTTACGAAAGCTCCCAAAGGCATATTCTGCATGTATCCTTGGCAAAGACCAGGTTGATGGAAGGAGCTCAGTATTAGTGTGATGCCAGTGTCTGCTCTGACTGGTTGACGCCCATGCAGTAGACGCCAGTGGTTATTATTTTCGATATTGTTTCTGGGTTTCATTCAATTCAACAATCATATTTTGAACATAGATATCTAGACACTAAATTAAGAAACAAAGATAAGTGACACACGACCCTTACTTCTAAATCTAGTGCACTGTACATATGTGCACTAAGTTTAGGCTAAAATATATGATGTTGCTAACATTCAACTATTTTTTGACAAGTAAAAATGATGATATTAATATGGTTCAATAGAACATAATTGATAGTGTTAGTAAAAAGGTATGTAAAACGTTATGTGACTACAGTTGACTGAATCATTCATTCTGTTTGAGCAAGCATATGGGGAAGATGGGATTAATGGAAGTTCTTTTTTAAAGGAGAGTATATTTGAGCTGTATTAAAAGAATAAACAAGATATTTTCAGGTAAACACATAGTAAAGTCCTTAAAAACAATTCAAACTTACAAAAAAGCAAAAAGTCTTAACAGGAAGGTAGAACAGAATGAGAAAAGGAATGGAGAAATGGAAAGCATTTATGATTTAGGCTTAAAGGTCTGTATTTTCCCATAGTATTGATAATCTCTACTAAGGCTGACATTCTTTTCTCCCCTATCCTGTTTTATCATTATATATTTTAATGAATGGCTTTTGGATATTTATCAGCATCCCAAATATTAGGAAATGGTAATAGGTATTAATGTAGCAGCATTTTTTTTTCCCATGAGAATACATTTTATGACGATGACATAGAAAAATGCATACAATTGTGCCAAGAGACATGAGGTAGTGCTTGAGGGATGAGTATTATTGACAGGTTTGTTGTGGCTTCCAATATCAGCTCTACCATTTACTACTAGTAAGTAGGTAGGATATTAATACATAATAACAATATGGTAGGTTACTTATCGCCTGTGTTTCATTTTCTTTGTCCTATAAAATACATATAATAAGAGTATCTTTCTCCTGCTGGCTCTTGTCCATTTCCTTTGTTATAAAAACACAAGTTATTTTACTTAATGCTGTTAATCTGTATCTGGAGAATATAAAACATCCAAAAATAATTTTAGGGGGAAATGTTTTCCTTTAAGTAAATTGTCTTCCTTGTTTTTCAACAAAGTGGACAAGTGAGAGTTCTCAAGTAAACTTCTGGGGTACCTCAACACTAGAAAAATTGGCTTTACCAATACCACATACAGTTAAGTCAGTATTTATGAGGAGCCCAGGGACTTTGTTCTAGAAGGGAAAAATTTCCTGTAACCGAAAAACTCAATGTTTTGGGTAAAGGATTTACAACATCCTTTTAAATATAGAGCTCAGCTCACAATAAAATAAGGAAAATCCTTAGAGGCAAAGAACTAAGCAGAAGCGTGAATCCAGAGAGGGTGAACATGCTAATGGCAGCGGCTGCCCTGAGGGCATTTACCAATTTCCAGTAACCCAGAGCTTCTTATTTGAGAAGTTGGAATGGAAACCCTAACTTCAAATTAGGATTCTAGTAGATATATCTTTACTAAATGGATTAGAAATTCTGATCTGCAAAGGAGAAATGACAAGGCCTGTTCAGTGTTGCCTGTGGTTGGATGGGAAAAAAGTCTCTCCTCTTGGTATTCTGAAAAGAGCAATGTATAATTTATAATCCAAACAGAGAATCTTTAGAGAGTGAAGGAGGCACTATTAATGGTTACACCAGGGAGGAGAGCATTTTAAACCAGGATGCATGGGAACCCTAATTCGTAACTACACGTTAGTAGTAATGTTGGTCTCAAAACTGAAATCACCTATCTTATATGAGATGAAAAAATATTAAAAAAAAAATTCCAAGTTTGGAAATTAGAGCAATTCTTGGTTGGTAGTTTAACTCAAGCATTTTGCTGGAGAAAATGCAAAAAGTATCATTAATCTGGAATCACAGAATTTGCTCAGGAAAAGTTCTAGTTTATATGACCTCACAATGAAGAAGAAAATTTCGGAAACTCCATGGGGAAACAGGATACTATGAGCAAGTGGTAAGAGAAGTAATAAAGAGAAAAACCTGATGAAGATAGTGTTTTAAATGTTGGAAACATATATATATATATATATAAATATAAATTGTTTAATATATGTTAATAAATAAAGATGAAAAGAGAAATATAAACTACAAATAGACGCCTACAAATGTAAACAAATAAGATTTTAAAAAATGATTCAACTAGATAGTTTATGGGGAAATTAAAAATTTAAATTCAAAGTTCAATGATAGGTAAGATACCAGATTTGATATAGATAAAGAGGGAATTAGTAAATTAGAAGATAAAACTAAGGAAATTAGCCAGACTAAAGCATAAAGAGACACAAAGATGGAGAATATGAAAAAGAAATGATGATATGTGGAGAGAGGTCTAATAACCAAATGATCATAGGTTTAGATGTGATAATGAAGATAAGGAAGAGACAATACCCAAGGAGATAATTACTGAGAATTTTCCAGAAACAATGAAATATATTAATCCTAAGAATCAGGAAACATTAATTCTGAGCAGGATAAATGCAAAGAAATCCACACATACACTTTACCTCACCAGACGGACCTGAAAATCACCAAACATGAAGAGATATTAAGAAAAACCAGAGTGAAATTTCCCATTAAATAAGCAATATTGATATGTGACATTTCAATTGTAGCAAGGGAAACTAGGTTTCAGGGATAGAAAACATTTAAATTATTGAAAGAAAATAATTGGCAACCTATAATTGCATACCAAAGATACTATCTTGAAAGAATCAAGCTAAAAACAAGGACAATTCAGATAAAAACTGCTGGTTTAAAAGCAACAGATCTTCACTGAAGAATTCCTCAGGGTTAAGTTCAAGGAAGAAGGCAAGTGATTACAGTAAAAAGAAATGTAATGTAAACAGAAATGGACTGCAAAAACACATTTAAAAAGGGATATATTAGATAGGGGAATATCAAATCAGCACTGTTGCACATATACATTTCATGCCAGACAACAGCAGGGTAAACGATACCAAGCAAACCCTTATATAGATAATGATGATAAATTCTGGAATATATGTACATATATATAATATTTATCATACTGCATATAAATCTAAAAGATGAAATTTTCAAAATATCTAAGAAGTACCTATAGGAGAGTATCTTTACAGATAGAGGGATATCTAAATATTTCCTAGGACACAGAAAACAAAAATTATAAGACTTCATTAAAATAGATACAGATAATACCACTAATAAGAAGGAAAGGAAAGTCACAAATATATGCCAGCATTTGCATGCAAATTATAAGTCAAAAATTAAAATAATTACTCAAATTTTTTAAAAGGCTAAACATTTGAAAAAACATTACACAAAAAAATACATACAAATGGCCATCAAACCTTATTAAAAGGTACTTACAATCATTAGCAATCAGGGAAATGAAAAATAACATCACAATGAGAAGCAATACAAACCTATGAGATTATTAAAATTACAAACAATAAATGTTAGTGAGGAATCAAAGCAACCAGAACTCTCAAACATTGCTGGCAGGTATGCAAGGTAGCACACAAAAGATTTTTGAAAGGAAAAATTCCTATTCTATGTACAGAATTCTTATGGGCTCATATATATAGGATTTTCCCATACCACTCAATTCTTCAACTCTCCAGACACTAATGGGTATCCTATAATTAATTTATGACACTAACCACCTGAAGTTAACACAAATTCTACAGGTTAAGTGTCTAGACCCACAAGACTTCCAGTTGCAAGTTCCAGTTGTCACCTCAACTTCTGATCAACTATAAATTGGGTTCTCATGACCCCCTACTCAGATTTGATATCAGCTCACAGAATGTAAGGAAATACTAATTTACATTTACTGGTTTATTATAAAAGGTATAATGGAGACTTCAGATAACAGTCAAAGGAAGAGGTACATAGAGGTGGAGAAGAGTCTCACGTGCAAAAGTTTCTGTCCCTGTGGCGTTGGGAGTATATCCCTCCTTGGCACAGGGATATGTTTACAACTTGTAAGCACCCCCAAAACAAAGTTTAGTGATTTTTAAAAGATGCAGGCTTCATTACATAGGCCATAATTGATTATGAACTTAATCTCCAGATCCTCTTCCCTCTCAAAGAGGATGAAGGGTGAGGTAGAAAGTTATAATCTATTCACGTTAAAGTCTTTTTAGCAACCAGTTCCTCCCTGGTTCCCACCAATAGTCACCTCATTTTAAAAGCTCTTTATCAGGAACCAGGGTCAAAGACCAAATATAAAAACTAAAGGATACTTCTAGTACCCCTATCACTTAGGATATTACAAGGAGTTTTAAGAACTTTGTATCAGGAACAGGGGAAAGAAAACAAATATATGTATTTTTGTTATTAAAATCTAACCTTTTCATATAGTTAAATATCCACCTAGCCTTTGTCTAGCAATTGTTAAAGAAATAAAAATACATACCCCAAAGATTTGTACAAGAATTTCCATAACAACTTTGCACATAATATCCCCAAGTGGACACAAATCATGAAGAGGAGAATAGTAGACAAATTGTGGTATATTCATACAATGAAATATTACACAATAATGAAAAAGCATGAATGAATACTGACACAATATGGCTGGACCTCACAGAAATCATATTTAGAAAAAAACGTTGAAGCTAACAGGGCATATACTGCCTAATTCAACTTACATAAATTTCTAGAACAGGTAATACTAATTGATGATGAAAAATATGCCAGAAAGAGTTTGTATCAGGGTAGGACTCACTGAAATGAAGTCCACAAGAAACTTTATGAAGACAGAAATGTTTTATACCTCAAGAGGGATGTGGGTTACATAGTGGATGTATTTGAAAAACCAAAACAAAACAAAAACAACGCACTTCATTAAATTGTATATATAAAACATGTACGTTTCACTGCATGTAAATTTTAGCTAAAATAACTATAAAATATTAAATTCTAGTTAGTAGGGTTGCTTTTTTGCAATGAGTCTGCAATTTAAAATTAACTTTTGAATTTAGACTGAGCAAATGAGTAAAAATGAGAGTAATGGGAATCAGGTTGTTCACTGCTAAAAAAGGGAGCTATAAAATATGAAAAGATAGATACTAGAATATGACCTATGGTGTTGAAGTGGAATTGGAATTATCAAGATACATGGTTTTAATAATTAAAAAATAGATATAGGTGTAAATATGCATGTATATAAAATACGGATGTTTTAGAAATATTAAGACATATTTTCAAACTTTTATCTGGTGAGAGAACCTAGACACAATGATACACATTATCCACAAACACACTTACTACACAGATTTTGGTTTCAAATTACTACCACACCCTAAAAGCAATTAGGCTCCATGAGAACAAAAGCTATAGAGCAGAGCAGGAAAATATATGATGAGCCTAGAACATTTTGTTCCAACCAGTGAAGAAAGGCTCAGAGAATGATGGGGACATACCTAAAAGATACAGGAGACAGTTTAAAAGGGTTATTTCTGGAACAACTGCATATTAAAATAGAGTAATGGATAATAATCTGTTGAATAAAATGAGTGTTCCTGAGTTCATATGTGTCTTAGTTTGTACTACTGCAGCAAAATATGATAGATTGGTCAGCTAAAACAACAAATATTTATTTCTCACTGATCTGGAGGATTGGAAGTCAAAGATCGAAGTTCCACCAGAGACAATGTCCAGTGAGAATCTACCTCCTTGTTTGCAGGTAGCTATCTTCTCCTTGTATTCACATTATGGAGAGCAGACAAAGCTAACTCTCTTTTCATAAGCACACAGGTCCTATGTCAGGGAGTCATAATCTAATAACCTCCCAAAAGTTCCACCTTCAAATACAGTTCTGTTGTTTTCATATATGAAATTTTGGTGGTGGTGTCAACAGCATGAAATCCATAATAATGCTGATAAAAACAAAGAAAGGAGAATTGCCTTTTACTCAAAGGAATGGTGGATTAGATAATCATTTATGCTTGCTAAAATTAATAGGGGAAAGTTTGATGAGGAACACGATTTTATATATTCTCAAGGCATCTCTCTGCATATTATTTAATAATTATAAAGAGAAAGCAGTAATTTATACAGTGGAGAAATCTGACAAGTGCCACCTTAACCAAGTGATCTCACTTACCATCACCAATATTACAGCAAGCCAATATCATGGTCCTCTTGATACGATTTGCTGAGAAGGAAGTGCCATCAATTCTATACTATCTCTGCTTCAAAAACTTAATCTGAATCTCATCATAAGCAAACTTTATGCAACCCACATTAAAGAGCATTTTATAAATCTAACTAGCCTTTAAAAATGTCAAGGTCAAAGAAAACAAAGAAAGTTCAAGGAACTGTTCTAGATTAAATGCTTTCAGAGTCATGGTAACCCAATGTAATATGCAATTTGGATTGGATCCTGGACTGTTGTGTTGAGTGATGGCGACCGGATATTACTGGTACAACTAATCAAACAGTCATAGAGATTGCAGCATTATACTGTTAAATTTCCTGATTAGGATAATTTTGCTTTGGTTATAAAAGAGAATGTCTTGTTCGCCGGAAATTCACATTGAAGTATTTAGTGGTAAATGGGAATAATGTTGCCACCTTTCCAAATTACTCTTTGATAGGAGTAGGATATGGCAAAGGAGAGAAAGGAGGAGAGAAGGAGGGAAAGAGAGAGAAATCAGAGAGAAAAAACTGGAATAATTGCCGAATCTGGGTAGAGCATATATGGAAAGTCTTTGAACAATTTCTGTTAATTTTATATGCTTGAAATGATAGAAAAATAAAGTATTACAAAATGTCTAATTTTTATGATTTAAAAACAAGACAGGACTAAGACACTGAATAACAGCAAATAAAGAGGTTGAGCTAAATATTCTAAAATCATTTTATAGTTCTGAAATGGAGTATATGACTAGTTTTAGATTTTATATGTGGATGCATATTAGAATTTAAAATGTAACCATTAAAGTAATAGCTGTATAGCAGGTAACTGCTAAACTAGTAGGGGAACCAAAGGAAGTAAGAAAAGACTCAATTTAAAAAAAGATAAATGTTTTGTTAAAAAAACAGAAAAAGAGGAATAGAAAGTATAAAATAAGATGGTAGAAAGAAATATTAGTTAATCATAATAAATGGAATAAATAGATAAAAGATGAAAATTTCTGAGTAGAATTAAAAAAATCCAAGCTGATTACAAGCAAAATGACTAAAACATAAGGTCTTAGAAAGACAGATGGGATATTTTATTGTACATATAAATGAAGAAAAATGGAATAGAAAATAATTAACAAAAGCAATAAACATTTGCTTTATGAAATAAATTCAAACAGTCTATAAACTTAAAAAGATGTTCACTTGCTAATAATTAGGGAAGCGCAAATGAAAACCACAATGAGATGATCAGATTATGCCTGTAGCATAGTTAAAAATTAAACAGCAGAAAACCTTTTAAGTATGAGAACACCAACTGATTGGCAAATCATGAAAAGTGGAAGACACTTGCTGCCTTCAGTATTACCATCGTCTTTGTTCAAACGGCCACTGATTTTGGCTGGCACATAACTACTTGGAAGTAAGACCTCATTTTCCAGTCACTCTTGTAGGTTGGTGTGATAATATGATTAAGGTTTGACTAGTAGTTTAAGCAGATATAGATGACTCAAATTCTAGGAAAAGTTCTTATAAATGTTAGGGAGGGGAGGCATGACCTTCACCTCTTCCTCCTTCTGAGGGGTTGAATGCAAACATGGTGACTAGAGATCAAGCAGCTTCCCTTTACCAAGAGGAGAAAACTGAGGATGGTGGACGAGCAACAACAAAGGCGACTTGGACCCTAATGATCCAGGAACCAACACTGCACTGAGTAGTTTACCTCTGAACCTTATCTACGTGAAGGGAAATCAAATTTTTGCTTAAGACACTGCTATTGTTTCTTTCCTTTTTTTGTCAGCCACAGTCAAACTAATCTGAAATAACACACAAATAAGTCAGAACTTTACTGGATAAAACCTAATTGTTTTCCAAAGTGGCCTTATTAATCCTCAGCCAGTAGAGTTGAAGATGGAAACATGACTCAGAAATTCTACTCCTGCGTGTATATCCAACAGAAACAAGGGTCCTGGGAGGTAGAAAAAAAGAATTTCAGAATAGCACTGGTTTTAATGACAAACTGGGGGGAAAACTATCCATGTGTGTGAACAAGGATAAAGTATATTCATATAATGAATATTCAATAGCAAAATAAATTAATAGAAGGTACATTCATCAATGACCAACTTTCAAAAACAAAGTTGAATAAAATATGAAAGTTGAAAAAAGAGAAAAAATACAAAAGCATCACATGCATATTGAAATAAAGGCTATGCTGCATACCTCTGGGGATGGAAAAAATCTCTGGGGTATCGAAAACAGAAATAGTTTAAAATATTGATCAAGTGGTGAGAAAAAAGATGACTTTAATATACAGGGCTATCACTATTAAAAGAACTTTCAAGATTGATGGAAATGATCTGTAGTTGCCCTGGAAACTATACAGAGAGAGAGAGAGAGAGAGAGAGAGAGAGAGAGAGAGAGAGAGAGAGGAGAGAGA
>RJWH01005471.1:0-15862 GCA_004363575.1 Solenodon paradoxus
AAAGAATTGAAGACAGCATTCAAGACTTCTGAGATAACATCAAAAGGAACAACATTCGCATCATAGGGGTCCCAGAGGAAGAGAGAGAAAAGGGGGCAGAAACCATATTTGAAGAAATAATAGATGAGAACTTCCCAATTTGAAGAATGAATCAAGCTTCCAGATCCAGGAAGCTCAAAGAATTCCTAATAAAAGAAACACACAGAAATACCCCTAGACACATCATCATAAAAATGTCGAAAATGCAAGATAAAGAAAGACTATTAAAAGCAGCAAGGGAAAAACGTGTCACATATGGAGGAGGCCCCATTATAAACGGACTTCTCATGAAACTCTGCAGGCCAGAAGGGAATGGCAGAATATATTCCAAGTGCTGAATGAAAAGGAATTTCAACCTAGGATACTATATCTGGCAAGATTATCACTCAGAACTGAAGGAATGATAAAAACCTTTTCTGACAAGCAAAAGTTAAAGGAGTTTATCACCACAAAACTAGCTTTGCAAAAAATATTAAAGGATGCTCTATAAAGTATAAAGAGACCACACAGAAAAATAGTAAGACAGCAAACACACCATAGTGGGTATCATCTGCCAGCCTTCGTCAAATGAAAGCCTCCAGCATAGTTTCTTGCTTCCAGTCCTTGCTCATCAGTACAACTCAACAACAACTCGGTGGAAGTGTCCCTTTCTTGCCTGCCAGCTTCCGTGTACTTTCCATGGACTAGTCCTGACCCAAGACAACACAGTGACTTACTTCACCACCAGTAGACAACAACTACACCTTCTCCAGATGACAAGAATCCCGACCTTAGGGAGAGGTTCCATCTTTTCAACATGTTTCTTCCTTTGATACTCAGCTGTCATCCCTAGGGTACATTTTAGAGTACTCAACCCCTTTATAGTTAGTGCCACGATGTAATTCACAATTATATGTACACTTTCCATGTTTTCATTAAAAAAATCTTACAAAAAATGTAACTACAGATGTCTGATGATAGTATTCAGTCCTAAAGAGCATGGGATATTGCATAGGTCTAACTAAGAAATTGTGATACTCTCATAAAACACATTTCATTTCTATGCAAAAAAAAAGTGGATAGCCTTGTCTCGTTCCTGATCTTAGAGAAAATGCATTCAGTTTTTCACTGTTGAGTACGATATTGAATGTAGATATATTATATATGACTTTTAGGATGTTATGTTCCTTCTATCTCAATTTTATGTAGAGTTTTATCATAAATTGGTGCTAAATCTTGTCAAATGTTTTCTCTGCATTTATGCTCATATGATTTTTCTCCTTGCTTTACTTGATGTGGTCTTTATGTTAATATATTTGAGCATGTTGAACCATCCTGCATCCCTGGAATAAATCCCACTTGATACTTTTGATGTAAAAAAAAGAGAGTATGGTTACTCCAGTGCCACCCAGCACTAAGGAAGCACGGCAAAGGGAAACTAGGAGTAGAAAGACAGTGGTATATTGTAGTTCAGTTATCTTTTGTATGGTGTACCCTGATGGCCTAGTGGTCTAGTCTATTGCAGGCATCCATGTATATCCCAAGGACTCAGGTTCAAGACCCAGGGCCGGGGGTGTGTGGCACAATGAAGATGAAAAACTAAATAAAAGAAAGTAAAATACTTCTTCTTCCTCTCTCTTTCTGCCTGCCTGCCTGCTCACCTTTATTCCTGCCTGCACCTTTGCTTGAAATAAGATTTTTTATAAACACTAAGAAAATGCATGATCATTGCTGGATAACTCCAAGGACCTTGTTAAGACCCTGTGCAAGTGAGGTAATTCTGCCTCTCCACAGGTCCAGTGAGTGTTTGATGAGAACAGGCCTTCTGACCCCAAGTCCAGTACTTGTCTCCGTTAACTGGGATAATGTATTTTCCCAGAAAGTTTGACAAGATTCTACTCACAAAATGTCTTTAGAAATGATTCATTGATGAAGGGAGGGAGACTTTAAGATTGCCAATGGAGAGTTCACCTTGGGTAGAACTTGAGGTAGGCAGGTTAGCCCTTAGAACTTACCTTTCCTTTGGGGATTTCTTCACCTTGTGTCTTTACAGGTGTCCCAACCCAAACTGTCAAAACCCTTCCTCCCCTTCACCCTCCCTTTATCGAAAGAAATCTGTTCTCACAGTTGTCACACATACACGAATCAAATAAACCAATTCACATCAACACACAAGTAGCTACTAAAAGCTTAATGAATTACCTACGGATGCGGGCCTGGGAGGGAATTTACTAACTGCTAAGAGATAATCCTTTAATTCAATAACCCCAAATCACTAATGGTAGCAATTTAGATATCACTAGCAGGCTACTAGAAAATTATATTTGGTTGGAAGAGAGCCAGGAACCCTTCAAATCATTCCATGGAAATAGGTGACTATGTTTGAGGTCAGATATCACCGATATTAAAAAATAAAGTAAATTTGTCAGTACACCAGCTTTCTGAAGTCACAATTCCTTTTCTATCATTCTCACACCACCAAATTTCAGGAGAGAGTAGCCTACATTCTTTGCTTCCATTTCTTCGCTACATACTCATTTCTTAACCTCCTGTAATCTTGCTTTTACTTGCATCATTCCTGCAAGACTATTCTCTCAAAGGGCATTCTACTTGGTCCTCAGATTACTCAACCTGTTGATCTTCCATACTGTCAAGCATCTATCCCTTCCTCTTCCAGAGCCTGGATTAGGTTGAGGCCAGTAAGGTGTCTAAGGAACAAAATTGAAAGAGGCAGCTATCTCTTAGAGACTTGCAAGTTCAGCGTTGGCATCTGTCCTAAAAATTTGTATCATAGATACCTTGATTCTCTCACACTAGTCTCAGCTTTGCTTTTGAAACATAACTGAGCTCCTCACCATATTTAGAGCATGGCCTGTAATATATAGCCTTCACGTCTTTGTGCATGCTGCAGGTGGAAATGGATACCCGTGTTTTGTGCCTGCCCCTAACCCCTTCCTACCTTCTGATAACAGCACGTTAGGGAAATGCTCCTCCCCGACTCAATGTGTTTCTGATGGGGCTGCCAAGCACAGTAACTCTTTCCTAAACTTACATCAGGGTATAACCACCAAGCTAGATCAGTGCTTTCCAGAAATTTCCAGTTGAAAGTAGAGGTAGAGTTCTTTCTATACTCTTAGGTTGAGAGCAGTAAGACTATGATGCCAAAGTTACTAGCAGTTATATCACTGTTACCTGTTCTCTAGGAAACAAAGCAGAATAGAATTAGGAGAGACAGAAAAGGCTAATGCTGACAAGGTCTTAATTTATGCTGTTGACACAAACTAGCTTCAGCCATGTTTGGTTATAGGGACTAATATATTACCCTCCTATTTTTTCTTTCTTTGTTTAAGCAATTTTGAGTTTCTGCTACTTGCAAACAAGAGTGCTGAGATAAAGTAAAAAATGTCCTTCCTTTTCTCTCACCTCTGTAGGTACTTAGACGCAACTTCATGGCTCACCCCCAAGGTCATTTTCCTCCTAGAACCTTCCTTGACCCATATGATTTCTTTTTTTAAGAGACAGGAAGGCAGGCAGGAATGAAGACAAGTAGGCAGCATGCAGGAAAAAAGAGAGAAGAGAAAGAAGCGTTTTATTTATCTAGTTGTTCATCTTAGTTGTTACTCTCCATCCCTGTCTGCAAACTCTGGTACTTGGTTTGTATGTAGAATGTACCCCAGTCTTGGACTTAACAGTTGTACCACTAGGGCATGACAGATCTCTCCCTTCTCTGAATTGCTGTGGCATTTAATACACCTCTCAGAACTATTTAGCTTCCTACCTTTTATCTCCTGCTATACTACACTACTTCAAGGGCTAGATTCATCACCTTTGTGATCCTCTAAGAAATGTGCAGCATCTTTGACACAGTAGAAAATCAATAGACCTTTGCTGAATGAATTAATTAAAAGGCTGAATGGAAATAATGAAAGGATCTCTAGAATCTCAGGAAATCTTAGTCTGCATTATCTAAAGTTCCAAAAAAAATTCCCCTAAAAAAAAGGAATAAAAGAAGGAATATTTCACTGATTGCATAGATAAGATAATGAATATTAAAGGGAACCAGAATTTCTTAGGTGAAAAGGTGAACTTATATTTATATTTGCTCACATTGAATAAATAAACTCTGGAATGATGCACAAGAATCGATGAACAATTGTTCAGGTTTGGGGAAGCTACTGAGCAGATGGAAGAGAGAGGAGAAAGGAAGATTTTCCTTTGTATACTTCATACATTTTTATCTTTTTAGCCAGGCGAGTCACTGAGTATTCAAAATTCAAAATAAAATAATTTTATTGTATATATCATTCAGGTACAAGATGAAAGGAAAATACTTTCCTTATGTAATATGCATGCAGTGATAGTACCATGTTCTGGTTTTAAAAGTGTGATAGCTTAAATAATTTACATAGAAAAAATGATGTACTCTGGAAAATTCTATTTTCAGTCTTAACAAATGGAGAAGCCTGGCAATGATGACACTGATGTTGAAGTTAAATGCAAAGTGTTCAAATCAAATTATTTCATATTAAAATAAAGGATAATGGAGAACTCAGAATTCTTCATATACTAATTAGTGTTTTTATTTCCAGTTTAAAGAAAGTCATTTTTGTTAGAACTTATCAAAATTTACCATTTTATATGGGTGATTTTATTGTGAGTAAATTATATCTCAATAAAGCTGATTTAAAAAACATGTTAGATTGAAAGGCACCTTGATGATTTTGTCTAGGCATCCTCAAACTTTCATCCAAGGACTCTTTTTATTTTATTTATTTTTCATTGTGGACCCTCATGTCTTGAAAGATGCTATGATCTAATTGAAATCATACAAACTGTTGTAAAGGATAATGCTAATAGGCAATAAAATTAAGTAGGTTTATAGACAAAAAGAAAGTCTTTATTCTGCTAGTTTGAAAGTTGAAAGTAAGTCTTTTAGCAAATAATCAACTTAGATACCAACTTATAATGAGCCAAAGTTATATTCTTATTAGCTAAAGGAAGCAGTCTAGTGTTTGATTTATAATATCTTAACTAGTAAATTATAATATCTTACCTTGCAGAAATCAGAATTGCCATACCTCTAGTGAAGAAGTACCTCCACTCTCAACATCCCAATGACATCAACAACAGTTTGATTCTCAAACTGGTTAGAAATCTATTCACTCATCCATTTGTCCTATAATCATTCACTAGCTCATTCAATATGCATTGGGAACCAACTAAAAATCTCTTCACCTTATGACAATTTTAAGTGATTATTAGTAAATGACTACCCAATAGGCAGAGATATGAAAGGAGCATTAGTCATGTCAAGCTCAAACTTCTAAATCCTGCTGAATTGCATTCTCACACCCAAACAGAACTCACTGAAATGGTCTCAGAGTCGATATCAGAAATTATGGAGAATGGGAGAGGTATTAGAATTCTGAAATGGGGAGATAATCTCCTTAGCTCAGGAAAAGTGAAAGGGTCTGTTTTAGGAATCGTAGACTGAGCCACAAGTCATCACCCTAAGTCAACATTTTTTTTCTGAACTTGCATGAAAGTTAAAAAGATAAGGTCAAGTTTTTAAATAAACAAAATTCATGATCAGGAAATACGAAAACAAACAGTCCCAATTAAAATGGTACATATGGTCAGCCTACCCACAATAGCCAAGCAGGAAAGAAAAGTTAAATAAATAATGACAGTATTAGATGATGATTCATAAAATAAAATATCCATGAGTCATACTAATATAAATAACTGAATAAATAAATAAATGGGGAAGAAAGGAAAGCACTTCCTTCTAGAATAATTTTAATTAATAGCGGTAGAGAGAATAAGAAACACAAAATCACTGTTAGGCAAATACTGCAGTAATAATTATTGTAGACAAGTTCACATATGGTTGCAAAAATTGGTAGGCAAAAGTCTGAGCATAAACAGGAGTTAGCCTACTCATCCCAAGATAGTTACAAATTACAGAAGAAAAAATGGTACCTTCCAGTAAAGAAACCTGACATAACCAATTTAACCAAGCAATCAAGGAAAACGTGACATATCAACATCATGTACCTCTGGTATGATGTCCTGAGGACACAAGAAGACTGGAATGCTTTTCTTGCCAGAGATGAATAATCTCCATCATAAAATGCACTAAGCAAACTCAAAGTGAGGGACATCCTACAACTAACCAATATTCTTCAAAAGTATCAAGGCTATGAAAGACAAAGAAAAACTCTTAAAGAATGTCACAGATTGGCTAAAGAGACGACAACTAAATGCAATGTGGGGTTTTAGGTTGAATTCTGAAACAGAAAATAAGGACATTGGGGGAAAACTAGTGAACTTTCAATAAAGTTCATAATTTAGATAATACTAATGTTAAATTTCCTGTTTTTTTCCATTGTACAATGGTTATATAAATAGTCAACATTAGGGAAAGCTGAATGAAGTATATATATATATATGCAGGTGAAATCCCTGACCTATTATTTGCAAATTTTCTATATCTAAAATATTTTTTAAAGGAAAGATATAGACAGAAATGACAGTGAGCAGGCAGGCAGGAAGAGAGAGAAGGAAGAAGCATTTTTTTTAATTTTATTTATTCATCCTGGCTGTTTTCCCTGACCCCAGGTCTTGAACTAGGGATCTTGGGAGGTATGCGGACTGTGCTACAGTGGACTAAACCAGTAGGCCACCAGAGTATGCCCTATGTCTAAAAATTATTGCAAAATAAAGAGTAAAAAATATATCTGAAGTCAATTCATCTTTGTGCTAAGAAGGATCCAGCATGCTTGTGCTTCCAGTTGAGAGTGAGAGTGTCCAACAGACATGTGCTTATTCATCTGTTAAATCAAGCTGGAAAACCCAAGAAAAGTAATTTTGCATAATTTTAATTCACCTAAATGAAAAACATTAAACTGACTTCCTCTCTGCCTCTTCTTCCCCTTCTCAAAACAGGACAAAACAAAACAAAAAAACCCCAACAAATGAGGAGGACATCAGAGAACATCCTGTGTTAGAATTAGCAAATTACTTTAAGCCACCATGAATCAGCAGGGATATATTATTTTTTAATTTGTAACTACTTGTTAATGTGACACTCCCTAATCAATGGGGTTTTTTCAGTATATTTTAAAATGTACTGTTTTTTTACTCTCAGTTTCTGCCACAAAACATAACATATTGTTACCTCTGACATTTCTTAAACTTGTAACACTACTTTTGTCTTCTACTTACATTCTCTTGAAAAAAAAGGGTTTTAGCGGTTATCCTCAGGAAACCAAAGACTCGTGATTATTTTATATTTCAAATAAGATGACAATAGAGATTATTCCTGTCTCTTCTCCTCTCATTAAGTAGTGTCAGAACTTGAGGGAAACCTTGAGGACCCTCCCCATCTGAGAGAAAGTTCTAAAATCTTCCAAAGGGAGCTCACTTCTACACTTAGTGCTGACTGATTCAAGAGAAGGGGTGAACAGGTGCAGAATGAAAGCAAGGCAGATGTTTTGAAGGTATAATTAGAGAAGAAAATAAGTACCCCTTTAGAGTTTAAAGTCCTCATGCTTTCCTACGTATTATTAAAGTTATATCCTTCCTCTACACATTTTTGGTATAGAAATATCTGCATTTTGAAGATGCAAATATTTTATTTCTGTTTACTTACGTTATATTTTAGGGAGCTAATCCAATTTATTCTTTTGCTCCAAAACCTTACTCTTTTAAAAAATAAAACCAAGGAAGTAAAAGCTAGTAAAGCTTTTGATTTAGATCTATCTTAAGGTGCACCCTGGTGGAGTAGGAGTCAGATCAATAGCTTCTGAAGGGGCAAACCACCTACCCCTGGGTTTCAGAAGGGGGTTGGGGGCAACCAGTGTGAACAACTAAATACAAATAAGATAAAGATGCTTCTTCCTCCTTTCTCTTCCTGCCTGCCTACTCGCTTTCATTCCTGCCTGCAGCTTTCCTTAAAAAATAAAATAAATAATTAAATAAAAAATATATGTATATTAGATCTTAAATAGGTTCCTTTCTAGTTAACTAAAGTGCCACAAGGAAATACAGCAGCGTTTAAAGTATCTTAGAGTCAATAAGCTGTCTAACTGAACTTACTACTCCCTTTTGAAGGACCTTTGGGCAATTACGCAGAATGGGTTATAAATCCATTTATCCACCTACTACCACCACCACTCCGGTGGAGAAAACACATTCCTTTTCTTGACTGATGAATAAATCTACAATGACTAGACCACAAATTTACTAGTGATTGTAAATTTGCAATAAGAGCTACCTATAAAAGCCATGGGATTTTCTCCAACTGTAGCAATTTGCCTGATTTCCTATTCATATATCCCTCCTTTCTAGCCAGGACCTCTTGATTAGGAGCAGTGCCTTTATTCCTCTGCTCTCTCAAACTCCTAGGAGTCTTCCCCTCCTTCTCTGGAATCCAAACATTTCTAGTTCAGCACTCAGGCAAGGAATATCAAGTCAAACTTTGTCCATCTCATACCTCAGATTTGGTACCTGGAGTTCAAAGCTGTTTATAAAATTAAGCCCTTGCCTTTATCTTGTTTCTAGTCCCTTAAATGATTATACTGATAATCTGCACAATCTCCCAGTTTCTGTAATTTACCTTGGTCTTTATCTTGCTCATCCCAGTCTCTATACTTATCCTCTATCCCCACCCACATCACTTGACTATCCACATCCCTATAACCCAGTCCTGGAGCAGAGTCCTGTTACTAGCCACCAATACTCCCTGATGCTGAGCACCTAGAAGCCATGCTCTGCCCACCTGGACTTCTTCCCACTGCCGACAGCAAGGAATCCTCTTCAGTACCAGCCTTACCCTATGAGTATGTCACCCTAATGCAGATCACAGTCCCAGCCCTAGTCCCATACCCTTCTCTATCTCACAGTTATCACTCCTTAAAGACAGCAACATATTCCAGATGCATCTTACTTTAGTATTTCTCAAAACTATGTTCAAGGTAAGTGTGACAGTCATTGTTCCCCTCTTGTCAAGATCACTTAACATATCACAAAGTGATATGATCAAAAGAACAACAAAGGCCTACCCAGTGGAGTGGAGGTTTGCTGTAGCCTACATACATCTCAGTGTTCCCAGTTCGAGACCCAGGTCCAGGGTGAACAACCAAGATGAACCGCTAAAACAATTGGGGCACCCCTCCCTCCTATCTCTTCTTTCTGCCTGCCTACTTACCTTCATTCCTGTCTGCACCTTTCCTTAAAACAAAACACCAAATCATATCCGGATGACACATATTTCAAAAAAGTCAAATCTAAAACCTTCAAAATTGAAGCTCACATAGGTAACCTTCAGGTTTCTGATGATCAAGTGCTATTAAATTACATGCAGCTTACAAATATCTTTTAGACTACTGATACTCTAGAGTGATCACTGAAACTTCCAAAATATCAGAATCTTAGATCCCCACTCCAGGCCTACTGAATTGGAAACCATACTTCAGCAAAATCTCCAGATTTGAAAAGCACTTTTCTAGAACTCTTAGAACCCTTACTTAGGTTTCCTTCAACAGATTTGGAAAGCATATAATTCTCTTCATCTTTGCACTACTCCAATTTGAGGCATTCAGTGTGGGCCCCTATTGCGGTGTGGGTCTGGTGAAGTGGCTCATTACCAGTTACCATGTCCTGCCTCCCTTCTCCATCACCCAGGGGCAGTGAGCCAGGCTGAGGTGATCATAGAACTACAGCCCCCTGGAAATAGTGACAGGCCAGGTTGGCAAGTTATTCGACTCCAAGCGATCAATACTGGTGAAATTTTCTAAATTGGAGGCCAATGTATAGTTTTCTCTGTCCTTTTAGAACAAAGGCTGTAGGGCAATATACTTGCATTGCCAGAGTTCATATTTTTGCCATAGGGAGAAGTGTCAGAGACAGTAGAAAAGAACAAAACCAAGTAGAAAAGAAGCAGAGATGAGAGAGAAATTAGAGAGTCATGGAAGCATTGCTGGAGACTCTGGATCGAGACAAACCCAAGGTCAGATGTTTCTCAGCCTTCTCTATTTTGTAAGCATAAAATTCTCTTTTTCACTTAAGCTAGTTTGAATTAAACTTCTTTCACTTGCACCAGGCTCTTAATTCATGCAGTGTGTATATTCGAAGATTATAGTGATATTTCCTTTTTTAAATTTGTCTAATCAGCTTATTTTTCTGAATATTTTTTCTGATAGATTTTTCTGAGCTGACAACCGTTCGGGGGGTTTGGAGCGCTACTCTCAGATCAACATGTTCCTAGATGTTGTTCCTGATGCTGTTTATACCATTGTCCCCTCGTCCCTTCAGAACCCCCTTAAAGCTACTGAGAACCCCCTTCAGCGCTCCTCTTTTTCATCAAGCCGGTATGTGTGATTTTTTTTTCTCTCTGATTGGTGGTTTTTGAATATTTTTCAAGTCTTCTATCTGAATACTTAGTTGAGAGGACAATAGGTTGGCCTATTTATGAGTAGATTCTGAGAACACTTAATGGAAGCTCCTTGCATTAATTCTACACAAAGAGTCACTGGACGAATTGTCATAATGATGAAGGATCTAAATGGTTACAATGCTTTGCTTTCAAAACATTGAGTGCATCACGGCCATTTTAAAAGATTGCTTCAGCTCAGATCATTTGGTAAAGCTAAAGCGAAGGAATAGAAACGTTTGCCTTAGAGAACCAGTTCTAACTAGTTACAGGGCACTTTCAAACCATCACATTTGTCTACTGATCCTTGGAATCTAGAGACAATAAATGTGTACAGCAGTCCCTCTTATCCAGTTTTGCTTTTGGTGGTGTCAGCTTCCATTGTCTCTGTCAGAAAACATTATGTTACAATAAGATATTTTGAGAGAAAGAGAGATCACATTCACTTCTGTTCACTTTTATCTAATAACTTATATTACAATATATTGTTTTAGTTGTTCTCCTTTAATATTAGTTAGTACTATCTCTTTCTGAGTTTACTTTATAAATTAAAATTTATCATAGCTATGTATATATAGGAAAAAATAGTATATAGAAGGTTTGGTCCTATCCAAGGCTTCAGGCATCCCCTGGGGTCTACTATACATACAGAAACAGGAGAAGATCATCTAAAACCATATTTTTTGTATGTCTGGGAGGGATACGGTGATTATAAAATGATGAAACTTGTTTTTACTTTTTTAAAAAATAACTATTCCCTAGCACTGGAGTTAGGCTATCATTAGAGAAAAGACCATACAGAAACACCTCTAGCCATCTCCATCCAGTAAGTTCATGAGAGGGCAGACAGTTCTGTTACATTGAACATAATAGATTTATGTAAATGAGTTACATTACTTTATGTCATGGTCATAGAAGCTTGCTTAACTATATTTTACCATTGTGTCCTACTTGTTATAAAAAAGTAAACACTGCTAGTCAATTCCCCATCTATCCCAGTGATTTTCTTTTTCCATTTTTCTAACTCTATAAGCTACTGAGGTGGGAAAAGGCCAAGAAAGTCTAATGTACATGTTCCCACTTTCTAGGGGAAAAGTAAAAAGATCTAACAAAATGGCAACCACATATAAATGCAGAAAACAAAAGGCCAGGAATTGTACAATTGTTTTCATTAATACACCAATAGGAACAATTTAAAATCAGGTACCCTGTTACATCAGGTATCATGCCTGCTGACTGGGGTGTAGACCATGTAAAGCCCAAGGACCTGGGTTCAAGATCCAGGGTTGGGGAGAACAATCAAAAATAAATAAGCAAAGAAATAAAAGTGCTTCTTCCTCCTCTTCCTTCCTTCTTTAAAATACTTCCTCCTCCATTCCCTTCCTATCTTTAAAATAAATAATAAAACCACAACCAATTCAAGACTGTACTAGTTATATACTGTGACAATAAAACTCTTCTGAAAAATTAGAAGAATTCCATCCATTAGTATCTATATAAAGTAGGAGATTTGCATTATCTTGTCCATGAGTTCAGCTAAGCTATACTGCCTGATATACATGTGCTAACACAGTAGCCACTAGCTACATGCGGCTATTGAGTTCTTCAAATATATTAAAACACATATACACATTGGATTTTAAAGAGTTAATTTAAGTATCTCATAACAGTTGTTTATATTAAATATACATTGAAATGATAATTTTTTATATATTGGGTTAACTGAAATACATTATAAAAATTAATTTTACTTGCTTCTCATTACTTTATTCAGGTGGCTTGTAGAAAATTTAAATTACATACAAGCTGTTCACATTGCATTTCTATTGGACAGCTCTGTTATGTACTATGCTCAGTCATCAGGAACACAGTCTAGAGTCAGTTTGAAACCTAGTGCTATGATGTAAGGCAAATTGTTCATTTGGGTTGGTGTCTCTGTTTCATTATCTACAAAATAAGAGTTAATAATAGCATCAATCTCATTATATATATCTCAAAACAAGTCATTGTCAAAATGCAATATCACTTCAATAATAATAAAAAATAATGGCACCAATCTATTTTACCTAATATTAGTGGCTCATTTAGTAGGTGTACTGGTCTTCTCTGGCTGCCATAATAAAATACCATAGACTGTGTGGCTTAAATAACAAAAATTTACTTTCTTACAGTTCTTGAGACTGGAAGTCTAAGATCACAGTCCCAGCAGGGGACTGTTTCTGGTAAGAACTCTCTCTTCAGGTTGTAGACAGTGTGTTCTTATGTGTCCTCATATGATGCTCTGATGTTTCTTCCTCTTCATAAAGTCTTTAGGGACCCAGCATTATGACCTCATTTAACTTTAGTTACCTCATTAAAGGACTTATCTCCAAATACCGCCACACTGGGGACTCGAGTTTTAACATGAAGTTGACAAGTGGAGGCAGAGACATAATTCAGTCCATAACAGTGGATTAGGTGTAAATAGTCCCTTAGATATGAATAAAACTAGAAGCAAGGGATGTATAATTTTAGATTTAGTCACAGGCCAAATTGAACAGGTAGCTATAGACCACCCAGAGGTATTTATCTTGGTCAACACATCTATCCATGGCAGGTATTTGACTCAGGACATGATGATTCCCCTTGGTATCAACTTCAAAATACTTCTAAGTGTTTTTAAACCCTTTCAAATTTAAAAACAGTATTAATTGAATAGTCCTGAATTTAATACAAGTTTTAGTCCTTATCATCTCTTGAATTATTGAGTGTAATAACTGCCTGTTGGATAAAAATGGCATCTCTCAATTTGTTCAAAATATGCTTTGTCAGATACTGAAGTATGTCTCCAAAGTTCTGAATTTTGAAATTTAATAGAAATGATATGTTTTCTCTTAAACAGTGCCTCTTGCCCTCAGACTTTTACACAGAAGATCTTTGTTGTCAATCTCTCTTCATTAAACAATTATTTTATTCTCTTAATCATTTTACAGCTTTTGTGGTCTTTTATATGTCTTTTGCTATAATTTGATCTAATTGCATAATATTTGAAATTATAACTCCACTGACTTTCTAAGAAGGCTATAATATATATGCTTCCATATTTAATTCTACATGGTTACTTTTGCAATGTATAGTGAAGTTTTTACCTCATGATGGATCAATTTACAATTTCCATGTAATATCTCAAATTATATAAAATGGAAGCAATTTTTTAAAGTTTTGTGGAAAGTTTTCATTCTAATGATAAAAGCTTTTTTTTATGGGCAACTTTGCTTTACAGTGTAATAAGTTGCTGTAACTTTAAAATGTTGGTCACTAAATAGCATGAACTTTGAACTAGTTTCTACTCTTAAAAAATGGTTAAATACCAAGAATCACTTGTGTGACAACCAAAATTTTCCTTTGCTTCAGAAGCCTCTCACTGTGTTTCTTGTAAAATAATATTTGTGTAACCAATTGCTTTCCATGGAACAAACACATATTGATAGTGAGTTCAACTATTACATAATTATGCTAATATTTTATTAATTCAAAACCACTATATAAGAAAATATAAGTATGACTTCCAATAGGAGTGTTATACATGGCCTTGATATAAAACTGACAGATTTTAGTTTTTCAAGGAAAAACTGGCTTTCAGATTAAACAATACCTGTAGCCAAAACTAATCCCAAGGATTCTCACAGAACATATTACAAGTGACAGTATAAAATCTTACATAGTATCCTTAAGTTCAGCTCCACAATGTGTCCTTACACTGACAGGAGACTGGTATCTTGAATAGTCTCAAATTTCCAAATAAAAATTTTTTCTGAAGAGCTAATGTCTTCATATATAGCAATCACATAAAGAACGTATATGACCCAAAGCAAATGTAAACTAACTTCATGAAGTTTCTTAGCTTCTACACCGCTGGACATCCTCTAATGTCAAGACACTTGGAACTTTTTTTTAAAACCTCTAATCTAATTGGTCTTGTGTTTGTTTTTTAAGAGGAAGTAAGGCAGGCAGGAAGGAAGAAAAGAAGAAAGGAGGAAGAAGTATTTTTTTGTTTATTTTATTCATTTTAGTTGCTCCCTCCTGGTCCCAGGTCATGAACCCTGGCTCCCTGGGCTTTACATGTTCTATGCTGCAGTGACTTAGTGCCCTAATCTAGTTTTGCTTTTGTGGCTTTTTTTTTTTTTTTAGCTTTTGTATTTGAGTTTATTCTTCATTTAACGTGTAGAACACTACTATAGTTGAAACAAAAACAGTTGCAAGAAGGGACCAAATTAATTATAATCCTTTACTCATTCACAACTGCACATAAAATACCAGCAGAGTGCTTATTCACTGGCTGCATTAAGAGGTTTGACTGACACCACCCCTAGAATGATAACCATCATCCTAAGTTTCTCCATTGTAATAGCACCGTCTTTCCTGACTTGGATCAAAGTCCACCAGTTCTACCTGGTCCATTTCGTCAGTCTCTTCTATTCCTTCCACTCAGGCAGAAGTTTTTCCTGCAAAGAAAGTATGTCAAAAGAGAGAAAGCTGTAATCAAGACAGTTTACCTTAAATTAGATAATTAGGCAACCTCTTTCCTATGTTCTATGATAAATTGGTATGCCTTAATTTAGCACACACTTGATATCTCCATTCATGACAATCTGACCTAGATGAGAGGTAATGACTATGGTTTAGCTGTCAAGAATAGATATCAGCTTTTGGAAACCACACAATGCTTCAACCAACTGTATGTCCACACAGATGAAAAGGTCTTCTCCAAGTGTAAAAACAGCACTGTTCTGTTCTAAAACAATAATGGTATTTCCTGAGTTCAGTCCTGGCTCTTGTCTTCCTTCACCATGGAATGTTATCTTCTGGTCATCTTTCATGCCTTTGTCAATATGCACTTCTAGAATCTTCTCTAAAGCATATCTTCTCTTGAACTATCTTCCTTCCATTGCAGCTTTTACATCTATCTTTAGCACTATCCATTCCCTAAGGCCCTGGCATTCCATTGTCACAAACTGAATTTGCTGAACCATGCCAGGTCCTATCTGATGGATTCTTATTTCCATTCGGGTACCTGTGCAGTACTCTAATGCTCCTTTCTTACCACATTGGCCTTCATATTTACTATAAATCATGTTCTTTTGCAGAGCAAGTTTTCTTATTGCACCATTATATAAACCTTTGAAGCTTACTGAAAGCTGCTGCACAGCATTTCTACCTCTCCTTTCTGTTTGCACACTTCTTCCTCCTTCAAAAAAACATATCAAAGATGCTCGTGGGGGAACCAAAACTACAACCTGCTCCACCTTTGACTATTCTTCTCATTTATCATACAATTCCCTTTTCTTTCCACCAGAGAGCACTTCATATGCTTGAAAAATCAGTTTAAACTTCTCTTTCTCATTTACATTGTTGTTGGGGGCAGAAAGT